>JAAEAF010014558.1:0-137821 GCA_011037195.1 Triatoma infestans
AACACTTCTTTAAAACGCCCGAGTTATTTCGTGTCATCAAACGAGTGGGTTTATTTCGATTACTAACAAGCAAACAGAAAACTTGAAGAGAAAGATTTGAGAAAAAAAATGATGCTGTGCTCTTGTGGTGAATCTACGAGTCCGGTCATTCATTTTGGATTAATTTCTGACGGTTGTGCGATTACAACCGAACTCTACTCTACTCAGCGAGAACATGTAAATTTCTGTTTTGGATGCAAAATATCCCTCTTGAGTTAATTTAAAAAAGTCTTCAACAAGACAAACGCAAGTCCGTGCATAAGTCACGTCGAAATGTTCTCAATAATCTGAAGATTTCTCCTCCCTCACACAGCTTACATCTCAGATTTGGCATCCTCTCTGATTACCATCTTTTCCACTCTATGGCCCTTTTTTTACATGATAAAAAATCTCCAAATAAATGAAGGTGCAAAAGGGATTTTTGGAGTTGCCTCCAGTGTTAGCTCCAGGTATCGTAAGGACATTGAATTGTTGACGCATAGATGGGTACAAGCTAGAGAAAATGATGAGACCTGTATTTCGAGGATTTTTGAATTTTAAGGTGAAAAACGCAAAGACTTCTGTAACAACCTTATAAATTAATTTGTTTGTACATTCAAGTTAACAGTATTACAAGTGCTCAGAATTAGAGGAGCTATCTAGTGTTTCTAGGCACCTAGAAATGGCTAGGCACTTTTCCTAACAGATGACTGTCAACTTAATATATACGTCCGAGCAAATCCTGGTACTTCTGCAAAGCTCAGATGTGCCTCTACTTTGCTCAGCCTTATTATTCGTGGTTGTCTACCTGCCTCCTACCACCCATTTGGTGCTGCTTCCTACCAGCTTTCATGGTGGGAGGTGTGAGTTTTTTTTGTTATTTCCACCATTTTTCCAATTTATTTCTGAATTTTATTTCGTAATTTTGAATTTAGTTAATAATTCATAGCGACGCTTCTCGAAGTATACTTGTGGATAAGGGATTATTGAAAGTTATGAAGTGTGCATTAACGAGGTTGGGATCGCATAACGAGGAAAGGACACTCGTCTCTTTGAACTATATTTGCAGTGATTAGATTTGTATGATAGTATGCATCCATGACTTCATGCCTGCTATTGGCGTGTCTTCTACCACATGTCTGTTAGGCTACCAGTCATGGACAGCTTCACAGCATTCATTCTTATGACGAGAGCTATTAGTGAGACCTGCTGTGTCTTTCACGGAACTCTCTCAGGCATCTGATCTTGAATCCCTTGCTGGACATTGTGGTTTAAGCAGACATGACATCTCTACGTAATGGGGGCTCATGCCGGATCTTATTTTGTAGAGTCTGTGAGACACAGGAGGAAACAACCATCTATCTTATGACTGATTGCTTGGGTTGTGAGGAAATTAGGTTCAGGACCTTTGGTCGGAACAGGATGTCTATGGGACGAGCTTAGGCTATTTCCCCTTAAGGTTATTGTCCGATTTGTTCGGACTGTTGTGAATTTGATGGATTTAGACCCGTCTGGATATTTTTCTAGACCCAGTTTGTTGTTGTTTTTCTTGTGGTAGCTATATGGGGGGCCCGTGGGGCTTTGGATAGCGTAGGGTTTGGTCCCTCCCCACAGACAAATAATAATAAGAATAATGCATCCATGACTTGGAACGAGTTGATAAAATGGGCAATCATATCGCAAAAAAAAAATGCAGAAATTGTTAAATTTAAAGTACGTATGTATATAAACATAATCAAGTACCAATAAAAAACATTTAAGTTTAAGTAAATATGTTTTTTTCCAAACTCTCTCTGTAAAAATTACTACGCACTCGTCGCATTAAATTCAGTTACTGCGCCATCGGTGGGCGTTAGGTAATTGAAAGGTTGACGATTCCTGGTCTGTGGGTAGGAAATAGGGACCATGTTCTGTGCACTTCAAAGCTTCTAAGTATTTAATAAGTGATTCTATATTTTCTTTCTTTAATTTTTTTTTTTTTTTTTTTGGTGGGGCAACCTGTGGATTAAACAGAAATCTATTTGAAGTATTCCTAAAGCCCTACTTTCTGGAAGCTTATCGACCAATGCATAAGGATGATGCATTTATCGTTCGAGGCGGTATGCGAGCTGTGGAATTTAAAGTGGTTGAAACAGATCCAGCACCATACTGCATTGTGGCACCAGACACTATTATTCATTGCGATGGAAATCCGATTAAACGTGAGGTATGTATGATGTTTTAGGAGGGACAATTTTATTAACAAGTAACATGTTTTTATCGCCTAGATCTAAACTTATTTTTGATACAATTTTATAGGAAGAAGAGGAAGCCTTAAATGCCGTAGGCTATGATGATATTGGCGGTTGTCGTAAACAGTTAGCACAAATTAAAGAAATGGTTGAATTACCGTTAAGACATCCAAGCCTTTTCAAAGCGATCGGTGTTAAGCCACCAAGAGGTATACTGCTTTATGGTCCTCCCGGTACTGGAAAGACACTAATCGCTCGTGCTGTAGCCAATGAAACTGGTGCTTTCTTTTTCTTAATCAATGGTAAGTATTTATTATCTTTTCTATTTCATAGGATTGACTGGGTGAATATGGCTTATTTATTGTCAAAAGGTGGGGTATCCGAAGATGCGGGACATAAGCCAATATGGCACTTACCACCCCTCCTACACAAAAAAAAACACTTCTAAGAAGCCTCTCCTAAGCATTCTCTTCAGATGTTGCCCTTCTAAACATGCGGAACTTATTTATTAATTTTTTTTTTTTTAATTTAAGATCAGTAAAATCGCATTTCCGGTTAACCAATTTTCTTCAAATTTGGAATTGTATCAATGCTTCTACTTTGTATTAATATTATGTAGGTGTAAAAACCATATATTTTATTGAAGAGGTACTTTACTGGAAAGCATAACGCGATTGTTCCCCTCCTAGAACCCCCCAAAATCAATTTTCTCTCAGGAATAAGAGAAAAATGTTGAATTAAAAGTGATAGGTAATTTATATGTGTAGACCCCCTTAAAATCAGTAATGTCGCACTTCCGCTTGAATTATCGTTTTTTATTTTTTGAGATATTTTGTTCACACACCCAAGTAGTAGTATAAATGTGCCATTTTTGGAACAGGAAATTACTCCTCCTTCCGACCTTTAGTCCGAAAGTTTTGTCTGTCCCCTTTATTCTGCAAGCGAAGAGGTGTCAAATTTTACAGATGCCCTTATTTTGGGAGTAAGAGAAAGTAATAATTGATTTTATTATTATTATCATTAACAACTATGGGGGGGGGGGCTATACCCCAGCACTGCAGCCAACAAAGGCTTATTGCCATGTCCGGTAATTTCTAAGGTGAACCCTCCCCTTCTGAGGAGTTAAAGGGTTTTGACTACTAGATCATTTTGCGCTACTATCTCCTCAGGCCGCAGCGTACCAAAGGTTTCGTTTCGCAATTTAGTTATTGCAACTCAATCAAAGAGCAGGTGGTGGGCCGTCTCCTCCTCATCCTGACATAGTCTGCACAAGGGTTCCGCGCTTATTAGCCCTACCTTGTGCAGTTGCTTCCTGAACCTATCATGATCCGTAAATAGCCCCGTCACCAGAGCTACGGGTTCCTACCAGGCTAAGGGTCATATTGGTCCTTCTTTTTGCACAGTTCTGGCATCATTCTTTTACTGTGTATGGCATCTGGGCTTCCCCTCCAGTGCTCCTCAAACTTGCTTCGAAGCCAATCTCCGATCGCTGCACGGACAACTACACCGGTTATCCCCAGGACAGGCTCTGGACCATTGAACGGAGTATTTGCCCTTTTCTGCCAGTTCATCAGCTGCAGCTGTCTCATTACCCTCAATCCCTGTATTTCCAAGCACCCATATCAGCTGTACCTTGTTGTGCCTGGAGAGTCTCGACAATGCCTCTCGACATTCCTTAACTAGGGATGAGGTGGTTCTGTAAGCAATAATTAATTTTAAATGGGGATTATTTTTTTTTTGCGTGGAGACTTTCTTATATGGTTCCCCAATTTGATGACAAAAAATTCTTATTGTAATAATTTGGAAGTAAGACAAAGTCGTGTGAGAGTTTCTCATTTTTGTTTGTTTTTATTTCATAATTCTTTTCAGTTCTCTGTAACGTTATTCGCCATCATCATGTCTTCAATATGGTTGACCTACGCCATGGATTAGCGCTTTTTTTTTTTTTTTAAACATTTTTCTGAAAAAAAAAACTCGATTTTAGAAATGTATTGAGTGGTCTTTTTTAAAGTTAGTTAAAATTTCAATTTTGCACAAGCTTTCTTGGTTTTGACATAGAGCGCTCCCCATATATAAGGACGCTCAAGTATACAATTAAAATTTTGTAACAGATTTCTGTAAAAAAAATTGGTCGTGTGAGTGTTTTACATCTTTTTTTTTTTTTGTATTTGCAGGTCCAGAAATCATGAGTAAATTAGCTGGCGAATCTGAAAGTAATCTTCGAAAAGCATTTGAAGAAGCTGAGAAAAATGCACCAGCAATCATATTTATTGATGAATTAGATGCAATTGCACCTAAACGTGATAAGGTATGGATATAAAAATGCATTTCATTATGCAATATTTATTTTATGAGATTAATTTCTGTAACCTTAAAAAACTAATTTTTATTAATTTTTTATTAAAACCAGACTCATGGAGAAGTGGAAAGGCGTATTGTATCGCAATTGTTGACATTAATGGATGGGCTGAAACAGAATTCACATATAATCGTTATGGCCGCTACTAATCGTCCAAATAGTATTGATGCAGCTTTAAGACGTTTTGGTAGATTTGATCGTGAAATCGACATTGGTATACCGGATACTACAGGGCGTTTAGAAGTATTAAGAATTCATACGAAAAATATGAAATTGAACGATGATGTGGATTTAGAACAGGTAAATGGGGAAAAAATCCATGTATGGATTTCGGGCGGGATGTAAAGGACGATAAAATCTGTAAAGATTTATGCCATTATCATACCTTTTTCTTTATACAGATTGCTGCAGAAACTCATGGACATGTTGGTGCAGATTTAGCATCATTATGCTCTGAAGCGGCCCTACAACAAATCCGTGAAAAAATGGATTTAATAGATTTGGAAGATGATCAAATTGATGCCGAAGTATTGAATTCCTTAGCTGTATCCATGGATAATTTTAGAGTAGGTTTTTTTCTCCAAAATTCTCGAGTTTATCTCGGGAGATTTTTTTCTGCCATGAATTCGAGAATTAAATTGTTTAATGTTATATAATGTTTCAGTATGCCATGGGTAAGAGCAGTCCAAGTGCACTAAGGGAAACTGTTGTTGAAGTGCCCAACATTACCTGGGAAGATATCGGTGGATTGGATAATGTTAAGAAGGAATTGCAAGAACTTGTCCAGGTAGGTTATCCTTTTTTTTTTTTTTGCGTCCAGCGAGGAATCGATGTGTAGGAAGATCCTGTAGAATGAAGTGTGTGAGTGTATACGGGGAAAACTATCTTTGCAGACTTAAGTGTGAGAGTTTGGGAGACGACGTGTAAAGTGTTGTTAGGCAAGGATACCCTCAGGAATACCCTAAGTTCGTTGAAGAAGTTTCCCCTGGATGTAGTATCACCCTAGGAGGTCTTACTACGGTTTTCGCTCATTTTTAAAAGGTCACAAAACTTGGGAGTCCTCTCTTCTCATCAGATTTCTCAGGATATTGGGAGAATTCCTGGCCTGTTGCAGAAAGCTTATGGCCTGCAAAGTAGTGTTGTTAGGCTAGGATACCCTCGAAGACCCTTAAGATCCCTGAAGAAGTGTCCCCTGGAAGTAGTACATTCCTGTGGGCTATGCTAGCACCCTAGGGGGATCTTATTACGGTTTTCGCTCATTTGCCAAGTTAAGTGAAATTAGATGCAAATTGTTTGAAATTGGTTCAAAAAAAGGGTGAAACTTGGTTTCAAATTGAATGAATCATATGATTCAAATTGGACCATAATTGTTCAGCATTGGTTTAAAAAAGGAGGAGTTTTAGGGCGAGTCACAGGTTGGAGAGGCTGGTGGAACGCTTACTCGAAAAATACTCGCCTAGGTTCACTAGAGACTTAGTTGACCACAGGCGGAAGGTTTATAAGGTCATTTTATGTTCTACTGACGGGTCATTGTAGGATGAAGGAGGCACATGCACCAGCTAATCCTTGCAGATGACGCGATGTGCCAATTCTGTAAGGTTGGGGAAGAAACCACAGTGACCGGCTTGGCTAGGATAAAGTTTCTACAGTTCTGGCAGCAAGCAAACCCAAAGCTATGAACCGCTTTCAACACTGCTAGAGGCTTGCTCAAATGGACGGACACGGAAGACGTTCATTAAACACAGAGGATTCACAATAGGTCGCTTTTAGGGCACCCCCATTTTTTTTTTCATTCTACTTCAGGGCGTGTCACCGTTTCTGTAGTGATTGACACAGAGCCTTCACAATTCACTGTCTTCCTCACTGGGCAATGTTCTTCCCTCTCTTGTGGGGGGGGGGGGGGAGATCTAGACTCTCCGCGTAACAGTCTCGTTCGTATGAACTGAGCTAATCTTGGTGCTTGCAGTTCAAATGTCCTCATATTTCGGCATCTTCCTTGCCTTAGGCTTTTATCCATTCATCAGGAATTCAAGTATCTTCCGCCTCTTTACCAAGAACTTTTATTTATGTATCCATTCTTTTATTTCCTAGTATCCAGTGGAACATCCAGAAAAATTCTTGAAATTTGGCATGCAACCATCCAGAGGTGTGCTATTTTATGGACCACCAGGCTGTGGTAAAACACTATTAGCCAAAGCAATTGCCAATGAATGTCAAGCAAATTTCATATCAGTAAAAGGACCAGAATTGTTGACCATGTGGTTTGGTGAATCTGAAGCCAATGTTCGAGATATCTTTGATAAGGTAACTTTTTTTTTTAAATTTCACTTACGTAAGAGGAAGTAATTGCAGATGTGTCATTGATTTTTTTTTTTTATTTCACCGGAAATAAGTACGAATCAACCGGAAATGATAATTTACTGAATTGTTTTTATTCCAAGTTTTTTGCAGTTTTCTCGAAAATGGTCCAAAAATTTCGTGTATTATCTGTACATTTAAATATACCGTATCACTTTTATTTGAAATGCTTTTTTGGGGGTCTGGGGAAACAATCGCTTTCCTCTAAAGTACCACCTCTTATTAATTATGTACATTAAAAGCAATACTTGAATTCTAAATTTTTAAGAAAATTAAATTAAATTTTATACTTAACAGGCTCGAGCTGCAGCACCCTGTGTACTGTTCTTCGATGAATTGGATTCGATAGCTAAATCCCGTGGAGGTAGTGTAGGCGATGCTGGTGGAGCCGCTGATAGGGTCATCAATCAGATATTGACAGAAATGGATGGTATGGGCGCTAAAAAGAATGTCTTTATCATTGGTGCCACAAATAGACCGGATATCATTGATCCGGCCATTTTAAGACCTGGAAGATTGGATCAATTAATCTATATACCATTACCAGATGAAAAGTCAAGGGAAGCTATATTTAAGGCTAATCTCCGGAAATCTCCAATTTCCCCGGTAAGTTTACAATAAAAAAAAAAGTTTTGGTTGACTTAAATTTTGAACAGTTTTGAACCCAATAAAACTCACTTGAGCTCCTGATATGGTGAAATAAAAAATTCTCTTAATGTAAAATGTATTCAAGTGTTAATATAAGTCTGGCATTATCGTGCTGGAATACAATCTCTTTTTTGATTGGCTACTAAAAGCAGGCTTCCTTTCTTTTTTTGAATAGCCTGGACTTGAGTACATCTAAATGGTTTCATTATTTTACTTATTTTTGTGGGCTTTGAGGTCGATTTAGGCCTAAGTTCACTACTTAATGAACCAACTCAAGGTAAATGGATGGGAAAAAATCACTTTGGGGGTTCGGGGGTCTGGCTATTAGTGAGACGTTGCTGTGTCTTTCATGGAGCTCCCTCAGGCATCTGGTTTGATCCCTTACTAGACATTGTGGTTTAAGGAGACATCTCTACGTAATGGGGCTTATGGCGGATCCATTTTGTAGAGTCTGTGAGACAGAGGAGGAAACACCCATCCATCTTATGACAGATTGCCTGGTTTGTGAGGAAATTAGGTTCAGGACCTTTGGTCGGAACAGGATGTCTGTGGGAGAGCTTAGGCTATTTCCCCTAAACCTTAGGCTTATTGTCCGATTTGTTCGGACTGCGGTGAATCTTAGATGGATTAGACCCGGGTCTGGATATTTGTTCTAGACTCGGTTGTTGTTGCTTTTCTTGGGTAGCTATGTGGGCCCAGTGGGGGGCTTTGGATAGCGTAGGATTTGGTCCCCTCCCCACAGACAAATAACAAATAATAAATAAATAATAATCACTTTGGGGGCCACAAAAGGGTAGTGCCCCAATTTTTCCCATCACCTCATTAGTGGGGCACTATGGGAGCCTCAAGGGGGCCGCCGGTTCCCTTCGGTTTTCTCCTAACTTACTTAGTGAATGGATAAAAAAAAAATAACACTGTAGAGGCCCCATTTGGGGGGGCATGTTGTTGTGAGGGAATGGAAGAAGGTAATCCTCCTATTCCCGAAGATAAACCAGCCAACTTCCTCCCACAAAACAGATACACTTCTACCATCATCACTGCAAAATGTCGACCACTATGAAACCTTTCCTCAACTCGTGACTCGTGGAGACAGAACTTCACCAGGCTGGCTCACGTTACCTACGGTTTTACCACATCTTCCTGAAACCATCTTGGACTTAACATTGTCATTCAAGATGCAGTGGGTTTTCCATACCTGACCCCATTGGGGGCAGTGCCCTACGTTTACAATAAGTTCCACGGAAGTGCAGCCTCCATATTTTTTTCTTCCTGTAACTTCCCTCTATAATAAATTATTTTTTTATTTTTATTTGTTTCACAGGACGTAGATCTTGCTTATATAGCAAAAATGACTCATGGCTATTCCGGAGCCGATCTAACAGAAGTGTGTCAGCGTGCTTGCAAATTAGCTATAAGGCAGTCAATTGAGGCAGAAGTCCGCAGAGAAAAGGAAAGATCTAATCAAGCCGTAGCAATGGATGTACGTATTTTGGAAACCAAAACACATACTAAATTTTTTGCATGATTTTTGACTTTTTGATTTTTGCATAGGTCATACAACAAAGTAACTCAGCCACCAACATTAGTAGATTAACTCAAAAAAAAAAAAAATCCATGGATTCCGGATTAATATTATTTCTTATTCATTTGCTTTTTCCAGATGGATGATGACGAAGATCCTGTACCAGAAATAACTCGAGGCCATTTTGAAGAAGCGATGCGATATGCCAGACGTTCAGTTACTGACAATGATATCCGAAAATATGAAATGTTCGCGCAGACTTTACAGCAATCTCGTGGATTTGGCAGTAATTTCAGGTAAAATTTAATTTTTTTTTTGAGGGGTTACGCCCCCTCGACTCTTACCTGCGGCTGGTGGTCTATTGTGCCATACCACTGAGGCAGGGTGAGATCGTTGAAGGTTCTAAGGAGGGTATACCTTCCTCCACTATCTGGTAACTACCCAGGTGCTCCTAAATCTTCTAGATGATAGCCTTGCCGTCCATCGGAGAAAAAGAATCTGCTACATAAGCTTTAGTGTTCTAGGCCGCCCTGCTTCTTCAGGTGACCCATGAATTGCCTGCAGGTACCCATGAACCTGTCCCATGTCCATGCCTGCAGGTACCCATGCGAAGCCTTATTTTTAGTCAGAGTGATGGGTCAGATTGATAACTTTTTTCTGCTCATGCCCCCGAACATGTCTTAAGGGTAAGTCCACACCGGTAGACAAAATCGTGCAACTGTCTACAGACATTTGAGAATATTATCCATAGAGTCGTTGGGAACAAGTTGCAAAACAATTTGTAGACTTAGTCACGCGTCCACACCTGTATACAATGTCTCGGGTTACTATTGGAACTATTCTTCGTAGTGGCCGGAAGCATTGCTGCTTGTGGGTTATAGACGCTTCGTTATTATTTTTGAAAGTAAAAACACAGAAAAAGAAGACGTTGATGGACATGGCAGTTTTTATTGTAGGGATAAAATCTCTGGATAGATTGAGATTCGAAGATGCCATGGAATTCTGGAATTTCATACGGTTGACGGGAGGGTCAAAATCACTGGGGGGGGGAGTGATTTTGAAGATTTACTTTTGATGGTTGGGGGAAAAATCGTCAAGCACCACACGAATTTCCAGGAAACCATCCCATTTTCTCTGAGGTTGGCAGTCACGCTCCGTTTCCTGGCGACTGGTAGGACTCATTTACCAGCCTTCTGTTTATAGGACACGTCCAGACTACAAAATGTTGCGCAACAAATCGCAAGTTTTCCATTTGAAACATCGAGATTTTTGTCTATGGAGAGTTGCAGAACACCCAAATTGTTCCCGACTGTCTATCAACAATCGTAGAACTTTGTTCATAGACAAGAGTTGCGCGATTTTATCTACCGGTGTGGACAAGGCATTAGCCTGATTTGCAATCCTGAAAGTGTTTTCCAGAGGTTCTTCCACTTCCATTCACATTTCTGAACTCTCTCCATTGAAGGGACAGGTTCGCTTATCCCACAGAAGGACGGCCCAAAAGAGGGGATAGTTTCCAGCCTTGCCTTGCTAGGGTGCCGGCCATCCTATAAAGCTGTAGCCATTTTCCAAAAACCTACTTTTTTTTTCGGACGTAGGGAACCTTACAACTTGTATTTCCGGTGAAAACTCGTTATCGAAAATTTGACACGATCTTAAGCAGTAAGAAAACGTTGACAAATTTTTTTTATATAGTAGTATTGGAAAAAAAAACATTAAGTATAATGTATGGTTGCTCTGTGTTGCAGATTCCCAACGACTGGCAACATGTCCAGCTCGCAAGGCCAGACTCCAGCAGCCCAAAACACATTTCAAGACGATGGCGATGACGATTTATACAGTTGAATTAAATTAAATAAAATGATATATATATATATTATATATAAATATATTTTTTATTTCATTTAATTTAATTCTGTTATTTACTATTTTTTAATTAATTATTAAAAATAATTACAATTTGATACAATTTATGAAAATTTTGAAATTTAAGTTCAATTGAAATTCTACAAAAATTTGAATTTTTAGTTTTTCTTTTATCACTTTTAATTTATTATTAAATGAAAAAAAAATTTGTATTAATTTAAAATATTTAAATTTAATTTTCACAATTCACGGATTTTTTTCTAAAAATCCGGACATTTTTAGGGATTCCTTCAGGCTTATAGCCTCGGTTATGTGAAATTTGGAATGGTATAAAATTTCCCTGGGAACTTTTTTCAGGCTTAAAGGCCTCTGTTATCAAATGATAGCACATAGTGTTAGACAATTACATATATATAATAAGGAATCCCTAAAGCCTTTGAGCCTTGGCTATGTAAAAGTTTGAATGGTGTAAATTTTTATTTCAAATATATTTCAGGCTTAAGCCTTGGCTTGAGAATCAACATAATAGGAACTTTACTTCCATTTGAAATTCTTTCAAAAAAAAAAAGGCTAGGTGTTTTCTTGTGAAAAATTTTAAAACATATAATTTGTCTTTTTCAAGGGAATTATGATCAGGCAATGCCTTAATGTTAAGGCTTATTATGTAATGTGCTGTATCCCAGGAATAATTTTTACGCTAGGCGTTGATTAGGAGGCTTGTTTGATGTGTATTACTTAGGTATATCTTCAGCTAGGCTAGGCTAATAACTTCTGGCTAGACACTGATTACGAGGCTCATATGGTGGAATGTCTTAAGGAATAACTTCAAGGCATAGACATTATTCTTTTCATATCGTGATACATTACGTAGGAATATCTTCAGCTAGGCCTTGATTTCGAGGCTTATATGGTGGAAATTTCCATGCATAGATTTTTTTCCTAGGAATATCTTCAGACCTTGATTTCGAGGCTTATATGGTGGAAATGTTCTAAGGAATAACTTCAAGGCATAAACATTATTTTTTTAGCTTCATATTGTGAGACATTTCCTAGGAATATCTTCAGGCCTTGATTTCGAGGCTTATATGGTGGAAATGTTCTAAGGAATAACTTCAAGGCATAGATATTATTCTTTTAGCTTCATATTGTGAGACATTTCCTGGGAATATTTTCAGCTAGGCCTTAATTTCGAGACTTTACATGGTGCAAATTTCCTAAGGAATAACTTCAAGGCATAAACATTATTTTTTTAGGTTCATATCGTGATACATTTCCTAAGAATATCTTCAGCTAGGCTAGGCTAATTTCGAGGCTTATATGGTGGAAATTTTCTAAGGAATACCTTCTATGCTTGCTTACACATATAATGATTCAGCATGGAAATAAGGCGTTAGCCTTGTTTTTAAGGTGGACCATAATGTGACATTTCATGGTGTAGCATTCTTTCACGCTAAATCATGATATTCTGTGACGAAGCAATGCCTTAATTTTTTTTCAAGGCTGATATCATGTGATACATTTCTTGTGCCTTTATTTTGAAAGGCGTTCATATGATGTGACTTGACATTTCCTACCAATACAAGAACATAAACCATAATTTTTTATGGGCTCTCGTATAGTTGACATTCCTAGAAATATTTTAGGCTAAATCCTTGGGTTTAGTAAAGCAGTGTTGATTTAAATTTACTAAGAAAACTCTGGAAGTTTCGAATTACTTTTTTTGTTGGCTATCATCAAGCCTTCGATTATTGTAAGATTTGAATGGTGTTAAATTTTCTTTGCATGTCATTTGTTTGTATATTAAGCCTTTGAAAGAAAAACCATGTTTTCTGTTGTTTTTTTTTTCTTATTGGTATTCAGGCTTTTGAAGACAAGGCTATAGCCTGGAAGTTTCTTATTAAAATGTTTATATAGCTGAAATCTTTCATAAATTCACTTCGATTTCGCCCCTTTATGTCTACTCTAACCTTCATTTTGATTATTTTATAAGCCTATAGGCATAAGAGAAAGCTATGGACCGTAATTTTTGAAGAATTTTGTTCGATCAGGCTCATTACTTTGGAAAAGAAAAATTTTGTAAAAGGGAAATTAATAAAAGAAAATTTTGAAGCATATAAGTTGTAATTTTTACAAATTAAAAAAAAAAAAATAAAATGCAAAATGAAAAAAAAATGGTAAATTTGATTTGTTTTTTTTAAAATTCCTTATGCAAAAATCTTTGTGTATCATGGGGTCCTTAACGGCCGACCCCATTCAGAGAAAGTCTTTACATGATAAACATCAGAGACATTTTCCGTGGAAGCCTGCTTCATTTTGTGGTCATCGACCGGTTTCGGGCGTTCGCCCATCTTCAGGTTGCGCTTTTCAGACAGTGTGCCAACACAGACTCGTACAGAGACTTAGTTTCACACTAACTGAAGATGGGCGAACGCCCGAAACCGGTCGATGACCACAAAATGAAGCAGGCTTCCATGGAAAATGTCTCTGATGCTTTCCAGCTCTGCGGAACCAACCACCACAACATTTACATGATAAAACCCAAGAGGCAATATATCTATTTAAACAATGCCCAAGAGGCCCTCCATATTGGATCCCCAAAACTTTGACATAGATATAGATCTGTTCTGAGAAATTTGGCATAATTGAATATGAATCACAAGGTTTACTCCAGTTTGATTACCTTATCAGACGAAATTCCTTCAGCCTTATTTTATCTATGTTACTATGAAGTTGGTATCCTTGTATTTAGTTTCTCATCAGCTGTTCGAGAGCATAATTGGTAAGCATAACCTCAAATATATTCAGTTAACAATGGCGAGTCCAGTCGAGCACTGCACCTTGGAAGAACAACGCTCAGTGATTTGGATTTTAAGCTGCAGAGGGTATCAAAGATAATAAAATCCCGCGAAAGAATATTGAAAGTGTACGGGAATAATTGTTTGAACCATTCGAACGTTTACATATGTGCAGAAATAGTTTAAAAGTGGCCGTGTAAGTGTCTGGTGACGAGCAACGAAGTTGGACGACGGGTTGAAGTTGGCAACTTCCTCCCTCGAATCTCGCATTAACGCGTTAATTCAGGATAAAAGGCGTATTTACTGTTGAATTGATAGCTGAAGAAGTGCACGCTAGTGTTGGAACTGTGCATAACATTATTCAGAATAACCTGCAGTACAAGAAAACTTGTGCGAATGGGTTCTGAGACAACTTACGGACGCCAACAAAGAAACCAAGTTCCAAATCAAGTCAGCAGTTGAAAGAACGATGCTTAATTGAAAAAGAATTTAATAGTAGAATTGTAACATTTGATGAAACATGGATACACCATTTTGAGCCGAAGTCTATGCGTCCAAAGCCTTGAGTGGAACCATACGAGTTCTCCCACTGAAAAGAAATTAAAGACCCAACCGTCTGCAGGTAAAGATATGCTTTTTTTTTTTTGAAGGGGGGGACCAATGCACTGCGACCTTCTATATCTATTTTGCTATGACCCCTGGGTGCCACAGACTATTGCCCACAGCACCCGAACAGATGTCCCAGCTGAACATCCGTTCTACAAAACCTCCATCAGGATGAGATCCCTGAGGAATCCCAATACCCTGACTGGCTCTAGAGAGGGCATATCCCCCTCCACCTGGTAGCTACCCAGGTTCCTGAATCTTCTCTGAGTGGCAGCCTTGCAGTCTGTTAGGAGATGTAATAGAGTTTCCTCCAGCTCCTCACAGAATCTGCATGAGCTGTCACTTTCAAAGACATGCTTACAGTATTCTGGGATATTATTGTGATTATCTCAAAGATCAACGAACCGTCAACAGCCAGTAAGTATTACAGTGATATGCTCACAAAGTAAGGCCTGCCATTCGAACGAAACGTCGACTAAAGACGTGATTTTGCTTCATGACGCTCGCCCACACTCGGCACAGTTAACTCAAAAAACACTTCAAAAAGTGGGGTGGGATATCCTTTCACGTCCCCCCTACAGCTCCGACGACCTAGCCCCATCGGACTTCCAATTGTTTGAACCCCTTAAAAAGGCTCTTCGTGAGAAATATTTTCAATCCAATGAAGGAAGTTAAAAATCAGGTGCAAAAATGGCTTCGAGATCAACCCAAACAATTTTTCTGCCAGAGGCAATAAATGTTGCTGGGAACTATGTTGAAAAAAGTCGAAAGTTTTGTTAAATAAATCGTTAAATAAACCTACTTAAACTTCCTTAATAAATCGTTACTTAAATAAATCGTTTTTGAGCTACAGTGATTTGTCTCGAATCGTATATTTTACGTGCTAAAAGAGCAGTAAACAATTTACAAATGCAAAAAAAACCCTATGGCGCAACAGCCCATGAAGGGCCAAGGCTTGCCAGACGGCGATTTGAATAGGGAGGGCGGTGGTAAGCATGCCGCAGTTCCCACGCCTTTAGTTCCGGCCTTCGCTACCTAGGGCGCTACTAACTGTAGCTTCCTCAATTTTTATCACGTGCTGGGGGTCAACACCGACTTTGCTCTCACGGAAATCAAACCCTGAATTCTCGCATGAAAGAGAGTGCCGGTAGCCACTAGACCAACGCGTGACGACTTACAAATGCAATTCCCCTATAATTTATCTGGGTTAGATTTATCATCTCCTTTCTTAATGTGCATTATAAGCTAATTTTTAGACCATACTTTCGGGACTCCTTCACTATTCTAATCCCGTATTAAACATATTCAAGATCTAAATCGAGTCCATTTTGCATTTAAATGTTTACCATCTGAGATTGTGTTTTCCAAATTCACGTTGGGTGTCGTCAACTAAGCCCACATATTTTTTTTGACATGTCAGGTCAATCATATAAATAATCTAGTATGGGGGGAGGATCAAGGAAAGTCTATAGACAGACATACAGACAGTAAAATCATTGTTTTTTTATTATTTAAAGAGATACATGGACTAACATACTTATAAATTTAAAATAAATGATAATTATTATCAGGTGAGCGGAATTGTTTATATATCAATGATATTATGCCAGGCGTACTGAATCCAAGCAAAATGCTGGCGCTAATCCATGGCTTGTAGGTTAACCATACTGAAGACACAATGATTGCGAATAACGCTACAGAGAAGGCAATATTTGGCGATAATATTCCATCTAATACGATAAATTGAAATAATCTTCTAAATTTGATTGCTGAAAAGAATATATGAAAATAAAACAAAAAATTTAGATGCAAGTTATTAAAAATTTTTTGTTATCAAATATGGGGAACTATATATTATAAGGAAGTCTCCACGTAAAAAAAAAAAATCCTCATTAAAATCAATTACTAAGAAGTGAGTGGGGGGGAGGATTAATTTCCTGTTCCAAAAATGGCACATATATACTACTACTTGGGTTTGTGAACAAAATATCTCCAAAAAAAAAAAACGAAAATTCAAGCGAAAGTGCCTTCATTATGAATGTTTTTTTTTTGGGTTTTCTACATACAAAAATACCTATCACTTTTATTTGGAACTATTCTGTAAAAACTGCACTTCCGGTATACTAATCTTTCCAAATAAAAGTGATAGGTATTTATGTGTGTAGAAAACCGCCAAAAAAAAAATACATTCGGCAATGTCCGCACTTCCGCTTGAATTTACTTTTTTTTCCTTTTTTTTTTTTTTTTTGATGTTTTGTACACAAACCCAAGTAGTTGTATAAAATTGCCGTTTTTGGAACAGGAAATTACACTCACCATTCACTTCTCAACCTTTACTCCGAATTCTATCAATGCTTCTAATGTGTATTAGATAGAACTATTGTTGGGGCCATTTTCAAAAAAAAAATTTATTAAAGTGGCACTTCCGGTGCATGGATTTTACCCGAAATCTTTGTGTCTGATGTGGTAGTTGTAACCTAAAGGGCATAGAAAAGTTTTTGAGCGTCTTGCGATTTTTTTTTTTTTTTGTATTCAGAGGACTTCAAATCATGTATTTCCGGTGAAAACTCAATTTTGAAAATCTGGACACGATCGCAATAATACTTTAACCTTTACTAAGAGGGCAGCTGCCACTGCTGAACTCGAACCCAGAAGAGTTCCGCGTGTGAATACGCTCGAAACCAGTCGATGATCAGAAAATGATACCAGGTTATCATCCCTGCTACGTGGAGGCGGACCTCTTACATATCCGTCTAGTCCTTCTTATTACCGCTACTTCGCGAGCAAACTCAACAGTCTTTAAAACTTATAGCACTTTTCATCAACTCTTTGCTATCTCCCAGCCAGTTCTCTCCCCTCCTTTTCAGCTTGAATTCCATATGGAATCTTGCCTCGTCGAGGAGTGGACATCGGAAGAGAACGTGATGCAGTGTGTCTCGTTCACCGCATTCACAATTCAGGGAATCTTTCAATCCCAGATCATGGAGCTTAAAACTGAACTTCCCGTGGCCCGTGGAATATTGCGTTACTGTTTGGGATAGCTCCAGCCATCGAATCGACAGTCTGTGATGCAAATTCGGGAAGAACTCATATGTGGTTCTACCTTTCTCTGCTTCATCCCAGCGCCTTTGCCACTTCCCAATCTCGTACTCTCGGATCTTTTTCTTTGCAAGGGCAGGAGGCGTCTGACTGAACAGTTTCTCACCATCAAGGACAATCATTCCCCCTTTCTTATACTTATGGATGTGGGCCCTCTTTTCTACGAGGAGATCAAGCGGCAACACACCAGTGACCACCGGCAAGGAGACTGTGGAGGATGTCGCTAGGCCCTTGTTACAGAGCACAAAATTGCTCTTGGCATTCGTAATAGAGTGCCGCTGTACGACTGCATGTCCAGCTTAAACCAGTCCCCATTCATGGCCAGACCCTAAAAAAAAGCCCACTGAGCATATAAATGCCCCTCTTTTCTCAGTCATCAACAGATCTTATACACAACCCTTTAAAGCCCGCCACCGATGTTAGTAGTGTTCTTGCGAACACCTCCTACAACTATGCATCTCGGACACCAAGGTTCCCCACAGTTCATAGTTGCATAAAACTTGGATGCTCACCTAATATCTCTAAGATGCAAGTAAAACATGATATGGCCATATAGAGTAGAAACCAGCTGATAGTCCTGCAAAATCTAATTATCCAAATATTCTTATTATGTTCATTTTTGATCATATCCTCGGGACTTAATTTGCCTTTTTCCAAAAATATGATATCCTCACCGCCAAGCAGATTACCACGTTGTCTGGCAATGATGCTTACCTGGAGAAAACAGAGCAATCATGTATTATACTTACTATAAGATGCTCGATACCTTAAAAAAAAAAGGAATCCTAACCAAAGGTGAGTCAACATGCAATCCTGATGAATTTTTCATTCATATACGAAACGTTACAGTGAGTTAAGCTTCGTATCGCAAGCAACGAAGATATCAAGAGATCTATGGCTTCAATACTCAATAAAAAAACCTCAAATTAATAGGATTTAATTAACAAATGTTCTCTAAAATTGCAATGTTTTACAATGTACAGCTGGGCCGGGAAAAAGAGGCGGTAAGGGTGGGGGGAGTTATACTTGTATACCTGAGCGGTAAAAATGTTATACGTAAAAGTGACAGGTTGTTTTATCTGTGCAATGGAAGCTGACACTCGCCTAGGTGCCGGGTCATACGGGGTTCCTTGGCAATGAAAGGGCGGACGCCTTAGCAAGGAAGGGCTCGTAGGATACCTTTATAGGCCCCGAGCCCTTCTGTGGGTTGCCCGAGAGCCTGATTAAGGAGTGGATAGAAGACCAGTGTCTGCAATGGTGGGAAAGAACACCAAGGCAGAGGCAGGCTAAATTCTTTGTTAAAAGACATTTACCTAAATTTACCAGGGACCTACATAGCCGAAGGGACCTGAGGCTAATAGTGGATCTAGTAACAGGGCATTGTAGGCTTGGATAGGCTCGGATAATGCGTTATGCCGATTCTGCAAGGCCGAGGAGGAAACTTTTTTCACTCCTTTGTGAGTGTGCCGGTCTGATGAGGACAAGGTTTCTTCAACTGGGGGGGACAAGCAATCCCGAAGCCGCGAGCTTTATGACGGAGCCACTTTCAGCTTTGCTAGGCCTGATTAAAAAAGAAGGCGAAACTAAAGGATGTGCTTATAAGACCAGGGGATCCACAATAGACCTCTCAATACAGGTCGCAGTGGAATGAGGCTTTGCCCTCCTGGTTTTCAATCTAATATAATCTATTTGTGCAATAAGTTATTCCAAGTTTAAAGAAAAATCGTAGCTGTTTTCAAGAAAATCTCCTTCCCCACAAAACTCAAAAAAACCACAGGTGGTAGAACCATACATTGTACTGAAGTGGTACTTTAGAGGAAAGCTAAACGCTACTCCCCCCTCCCAGGACCCCCACAAAAAAATCAATTTTCCCCGGGAAAATGTTACAAATAAAAGTGATAGGAAGAAAAAAAAAATCACGAAAAACTGAATTAAAGTTGCTCTTCCGGTTGATGGATTTTTGCCAGAAATCTTCCGTTTCCAAATGAAATGGTTAATGTACCTAATGGAATACCAAATTCCAAATCTGAGTTTACGGCAATGAGTTTTCGTTAAAATAAAAGTGATTAGGTATGTAGATAGTATTACCAAATTCACAAACACTCACATACACACAAAATCATACAGGACCATTCGCTAAAATCATTTGTATCGTATTCAGGTAAACCCAAAACAATCATTTCCGATGCAAACTCAATCCGTTGAAAATCTGATACTACAAAGTAAGACCTATCCAAGAGGATATTATCATGGTGGAAGACTCACCCTGGTGGTTTTTTACTACTGTTATGCAATCTCGACTACTAAAAAAAATGCACTCACCACATCGCCAGACATTCCTGCATAAGAAAATTGTATCCTTAAATCACCAACATGTGGATCCCAAACATCCGCTGTATGATAGTAAAGTCCAGCATGCATTTTAATATCACGTCGTTCTGGACGTTCATCGCTGGTTACCAAAGTGAACTCAGTAAATTTCCATTTTAGCTCCGCTGATAATATGAATGAACCAACTTTCACAATATTGCTCATATATTGATGGCTTTTAACTGGAAACTTGCTGAAACAAATCTGTTATGAAACACTCACACGACTTTCTCTTACTTCTAATTTAATATAATTTAATCAAGAAATCTGTTTTTAAAACTGCAACGTTATAATGTTTACTTTCGGCTGGTCATAATAGTGGAGGTTTAGCTTGGTATTATACCTAAGCGGCCCTTATGTGGAGCGCTCTATGCCACCAACCAACAAAGCTTGTGCAAATTTAAATTTAAAATAAATGACCAGATCCCCCAATATACCCTCTTAAACCAAATTATTATTATTTTTTTTCAGAAAAATGTTTCAAATTTGGAATTCCATCAATGCTTACTGTAGGTGGTAAAAACCATTAAATTATATTAAAGTGATACTTAAGAGGAAACGCTACTGTTCCAACCCCCTCCCAAGTTGCTATTGTCTTCAAGATATATGAACGGCAGACACTAATCTTCATAAAATGATTATTTGGTGAGGAAAGCATAACCCCAACCCTTCCCTTTTTTGGGGGGTGAAGGGGCCCGTTGTACTGTGGCCTACACGGTCTATTGTGCTATGTCGCTCGATGCCATAGGCTGCCCTGCAGCAACCTTTCACGTGCCAGGGACGAGCCTCTCGCCTACAGCAACCCCCAATCTTAATATCCTGGAGTTTCGTGTGGAAGCGTCGCATTTACATACGATCCGCTAGACAGCTGCTTGAGGATATCCATCGCTTGGCTTGTCTGGCGGTGACTGGTGCTTTTCGGACTACGCCGACCACAATTATGGAGACTTTGCTGGGAATTCTACCTCTTTTTGTGGAAGTGAAAAACCTGGCAATGAAAGCCTGTTATAGAATTGAACAGGCAGGTTTTTGGCAGGGTAAGCGATATGGTCATTCTACCATCGCGAGATGCTTTTACGGGTTAGTAGATAAGAAAAACGGGTTCTAATTCACTTTTCTGCAAAACATGGCGGCCGTCATCGAACTGGACAAGCACTTAGGCCACGCCCACTTCCCCTCACCAAGCCTCGATTTCTACAACTCCCTAAACCACATACCCCCTTCCTTAATTTATCATCCAATCTGATGACCCTATTTTCTCCCCCACTTCCTAACCTAACATCCAATCCAATGACTCCATTACGCCCTCACACACCACTTAACCCCCTCCACTTTTCGGCACAACATGGCTGCTGATCCCCTCTCCACCGCTCCCTCCCATCTCCTTTCCTCTAGGCAAAGAGTTATTAAAAATTAATTTTTTTTTTTTGCTGAGGTCAGCAAAAGCGAGACTTAAAGTGAGGCTCTGCCCCACGTATCCCAGTCCGGAGTTCATTGACCTTTGCATTGTATTTTTCCATTCGTACAAAAGTTTATTAACCTCTATGTGTGCACAATGTTTGCAATATAATTCCTAATTATAATATATTTATTTATTTTTTTTACACTAAGTCTTAAAGAGAGAAACCGTCCCTCTTTATTTATGATAAAACTATTTTTATCGATCAAGTACATAACCAACTCATACATCCAATCCAATATAGTGATTCCTGAGACTTATACTTATGTATAAGACAGTAGAAGAAGTTGTGACATGTTTAGAAAGGTTGAGGAAAGCTGATATTGCAAAACTGTTATTGCAACCCACAAGAATGCCATACGATAACTTAAGACTGTTTTAGTGCAATATATGTTTATATTCTTTTGTATATCTTTGTTTATCTTGGTTGTTCTTGGACTAATAGACGTTAGTGCTGATAGAAATGTCTACAGTTCCAAACAGAAGATTTCGAATTTGGATATAATGCAATCATTTCCCAATATTAGAAACTTATTTCCCTATACTTTGCGAACAATAGTTTAACTTGTTCCAATATTCTTTGATTAAAAAGTAACACGTTTTTAGTGCATATCATATGCTGTCTAGCCACTATGCCTGTTTAACAATGTAAGACAGTAGAAGAAGTTGTTACATGTTTAGAAAGGTTGAGGAAACCAGACTCTACTTGGAAATTACTAGCAAAACTGTTATTGCAATCCACAAGAATGCCATACGATAACTTAAGAATGTTTTAGTGCAATATATGTTTATATTCTTTTGTATATCTGTGTTTTTCTTGGTTATTCGACAAATTTTATTGCAGTCCAATCAAACTTTGCTTTGTGCAGTGATTTTACCCAAAATATTACATATTAACCTGACCAAAATCCAAAGACATTTTACACAATACATTCTCTATTGTCTAATCATTCGTCATGACTCATTAGCATATCCACAACTCTAGGAGTAAAATTCAATCTGTTATTCACTAAGGAAGTTACTTCTATTTAGGGGATGTATAGATCCCATTAATTTAATAAATTCTCTATCTATGTAAATTGAATGCTTATTAGATTACAAAAATGTTTAAAAATATAGAATAATTCATTTACCAGTTAAATTGGAAACTGATCACTATTTTGGGGGAATTAAGTACGTAAATTGAGATAAAAAGATTACTAGTTCTACTAAACTTCTTTTACTTTTCCTTTCTCTAAATAATTTGTTTAATTGTAGAAACAATTAGTTCGACAGACGATTTTTTTGAAAATTACATTATTTGTGCATGATCCGCTTTCCACTAGATGTAAGATATTACTGCGAAACTCCACAAACTATCTCTAAAGAAATTACTTTTGCTCTAATAAGAAGTGTTTAAAAATATATAACATAAGTTCCAGTTAAATTACTAGTTTTAATATGTACGCATAGACCGCTATTCTTATTTTTATTTCTTACATGTCAAGCTGTAAGATAGGTACTTTCTACATTTTTAACCGAAAACTTACATCTCTGCTTTGCAAGAATTGACGGAATCATGTGTGTAAATTGAGTACGTTTTAGATTAGAAAAGTGATTAAAAATATGCGGAGTATAGTACGTAAACTGAGATACACCAGTTACTAAATCTCTGGTTAAACACTAGCTTTTTTCCTTTCTTTAATTGTATAAACAATTAGTTCGACAAATCATATTATTAACTATTTCGTCGTACATTGCGTTAGATAATAGATCCAACGACTTTAACCTGTACAAAAAAATAACCGATATATTGGATTCTATAAATATAATTGATCGATAAAAAATAGATTTATCTTAAACAAGGAAAGTGGAGATTTAACTTTTTAATTGTTTACCAAAAACCTTACACAGGTAAGTGACTCATAAATCAATATACTGGATTGGATATATTTGTTGTCAGTATACTTACTTATCTTAAATAACAGGTTAGAAGGAGGCATAGATTAGTTTTAGTTTATTGCTTACCAAAAAAAAAGAACTTACATAATTATCTGTCTCAGGAATCACGATATTGGATTGGATGTATGTGTTGGTAATAGATTTGATCGATAAAAATAGTTTTATCATAAATAAAGAGGGACGGTTTCTCTCTTTAAGACTTAGTGTAAAAAAAAAAAAATAAATATATTATAATTAGGAATTATATTGCAAACATTGTGCACACATAGAGGTTAATAAACTTTTGTACGAATGGGAAATACAGATGCAAAGGTTAATGAACCCTAGCCTGAGGTACCTAAGGCAGAGCCCCCCTTTAAGTCTCTGTGTATATATGTATATTATATATATATATAGAGAGAGAGAGAGAGAGAAAAAAGATGTGAGAGACATGAGGGAGAAGTATGTGGGTGAGGTATAAGGATCTAAAGAAAACTACTATTCCCAAGTTACCACAATAGCTAAGTGGTGGAAGTGATGTACTTGGATGACGAAGGTTGTGAAATCGCTTTTGCTGACCTCAGCAAAAAAAAAAAAATAATTTTTAATAACTCTTTGCCTAGAGGAAAGGAGATGGGAGGGAGCGGTGGAGAGGGGATCAGCAGCCATGTTGTGCCGAAAAGTGGAGGGGGTTAAGTGGTGTGTGAGGGCGTAATGGAGTCATTGGATTGGATGGATGATAGGTTAAGGGGTGGAGGTGCAAAGAAAATGGAGTCATCGATTTGGATGATAAATTAAGGAAGGAGGTAAGTGGTTTAGGGAGTTGTCTAAATCGATGCTTGGTGAGGGGAAGTGGGCGTGGCCTAAGTGTTTGTCCAGTTCGATGATTGGTCAGTGGGAGTGGGGTGGGGGAATGTGAGCGTGGCCTAAGTGCTTGTCCAGTTCGATGACGGCCGCCATGTTGTGCAGAAAAGTGGCCCAGAACACGTCTTTCTTATCTACTCGGGTTCCTATTACATGTTTTCCTTCCGACAAAATATTGAGGACTTTGGTTTTTGATCACTCCTACAGAGTTAGGTTACCTTCTAGGGAAGATTGGGTCCATATGGTGTGAATCCTGAGAATTATCTCCGGTGTTACACGGACGGTTCCAGAATGGATGGAAGGTCTGGGGCCGTCTGCCGTATATTTCGGGACGGGATGGTGCCTCTTGGTGAGTGGACCACTGTTTTCCAGGCTGAGGCATATGCAATTCTTTGTTGTATCTTGAATGAGAGGGTATGTAACATCAACTTAAAGGGTGTTTGTATCTGCTCGGACAGCCAAGCTGCGCTGAAAGCGCTTAGTTCATGTGTCTTTACTTCGGATTGGTGTTAGAATGTTCTAAAAGTCTGGAAGAGCTTTCTTCTCTGAAGGAAGTGTTCTAGCCTGGGTACCGGGTCACATGGGAATTTTTGGGAATGAGGAGATGGATAGGTTTACCAAAGTAGGCGCCCGAGCCTGACCCTTTCATTGGTCCCGAGCCTGCTGCTGGCGTGTGTTTTGGCACATGTCTGTCAGGTTTTCAATCATAGGCAGTTTCACAGCATTCATCCTTATGGATGAGCTCAGTTGGCTGTCAGCAGTCCAAAATGCTCATCAAGGATCCGGACAGGGCAATTAGTGAGACGTTGCTGTGTCATTCACGGAGCTCTCTCAGGCATCTGGTTGGACCCCTTACTGGACATTGTGGTTTAAGGAGACATCTCTACGTAATGGGGCTCATGCCGAATCCATTTTGTAGAGTCTGTGAGACAGAGGAGGGAGGAAACACCCATCCATCTTATTTGACAGATTGCCTGGGTTGTGAGGAGATTAGGTTCAAGACCTTTGGTCGGAGCAGGATGTCTGTGGAAGAGCTTAAGCTATGTCCTTTTAAGGTTCTGGTCCGATTTATTCGGACTGTGGTAAAATTTAGATGGGCAAAACCCGGACCTCCCGGTAATTGTTATTCTTTTGGAGTAGCTATATGGGCCCGGGGAGGTTTTGCCTTCTCCTTCTTTGAATAATAATAATAATAATAATATCCTGGAGGGCTCAAGGGAGGGTATGTTCCCTCCTCTTTTTGGTAACTACCCAAGTTTGGTTGTTTGCCTTCGGAAATAGTTCCGCCTCCCTTCCATTCCCTCACAACAACATGTTCTCGAGTTAATAAAAAAAACCTACGTTGGATTATGATGTCCATGCTCATCATGAAACTTGGAGCTATCAATTAATTTATCCTTCCAGGCAGTGTAATATGAGTATCTGGCAGAACCGCTACTGTCTTCCTTCATCCCAGATAAACTGTAAAAGAAAAAAAAAACGTCCAAGACTTTTTTTCTTACTCCTGGTACGAGGAGTATTGCAATGCTGTGAAATTTTTAAAATGGAATTTCCACCGGAAATACATGTTTTGAGGTCCTCTGAGTACGAAAAAATTTTTTTTTGGCGAATACCTCAGGAAAAACAATAAATCGCAAGAAACCAGTGGTTTGTACCATTTAGGTACTACTACCGTATCTGACATGAAGATATCGGCCAAAAGTCATCAACCGGAAGTAGCGACTTTACTGAATTTTTGTTGTTGTTTTTCGGAGTTTCTCGAAACGTCTATCACTTTTAATTTGCAGAACAAGGAAGTAGCGTGAATGGTTTCATACCGGGTTATCTCAATTCAGGAGACCTCAAAAAATGTTTTTCCGTTTTTTTTTAAACCATTACCTAGGCGATATCACCTCTTCAACCCATTGATACATTTGTACCCGTCGTTTTAACAATACAGCTGGCACAGAGATACCATAGTCAGGTTCAGTTAATGGTTCACCAACTTGTAATATACCAGTCACATATACCAAAGCACCATCATTTATTTGATCTATCTTCCAAATATTGTTTATGATTCTTAAATCTTGTAAAGCGTATGCTAATGATTTATTTGTATCAATGGCGGCAAGCTGCAATCATTAATATTTTTGTAATTGAATAAATGTTCTGAGATTTTAATTTTTTTTTTTTGTGATACAATATTGTGATTGGCTGAATAGTTAAAGAGGGGCCCTATTGCTCGAACAGTGTTCTAAAAGCTCCTCTAGAACTATCAGGACTTCATAACGGTTCTAGCGAACAATCTAGAGCTCATCTAGGAGCTCTAAGTATCAAGAGCTCATTACGGTAATAATATTATTATTCGTCTGTGGGGTTTGACCAAGCCCTACGCGGCCATAAGCGACCACAAACCATATCTAGAACAACACCAGACCCGAGTCTAACCCACTTAAGATTCACAAGTGAATAGTCTAAAATTTTTCTATGAGTTCAACACCTGCTATAGAAAAGTTTCACTAGAAAGCTTCTCTACCTGCAACTGACTGTACCTAAAAGCATATTTGGTGGTATTAAACAGTATTCGGTACAGTTAAGAGCTCTAACTATCAGGAGCTCATCACGCAACTGGTGAAAAATCTAAAATCTCTTATAAGAGCTCCAACCACAGGAGCTCATTACGCACGCGTTTAGAGAATAATCTAAAAGCTTTTTAAGAGCTCTACCTACCAAGAGCTCATCAAGAAACTAAAGAAGAATCTAGAAGCTCTTATAAACCGTTCTAACTACCAGGAACTTATCTAAAATTCCTCTAGAAGTTTTAATTACCAGGAGCTAATCATATACATTATCTGTGAAATCTCTGAAACTGTTCAAATCACACTAAGAATTCCTTCACCCAAATGTTCCCCATGTTAAAAATTGAGTTCCAATTTCCAACTTACCTCATTCCATGACAACAGAAGTATACCAGATATTAAAAATATTGTACCAATAAACACCTGTACCCAAGATAATTTCATTTCAGATCTCATGCGATCTTTACGTTTCTGCAAAAATTATTTTATATTATTAGAATTATATTGACTTTGGCCGCGATGAGAAGTTGCTGATAGTAAGAAATTCAAGGCGCGTCAACATCTATGGTCACTGGCGCCTGAAACCATCTCAGTGCACTGTCGGCCTTCAGACAGTGTTCTCTCGTTACAGAGAACACTGACCATCACTGGACAGTGAGCTGTAGAGGCTCCTAGGAAGAGAAAATCTAAGGGCAGCACAGTTGGACTCAAACCCGGGACCTCCACGTGGGAGTCCAGTGCGCTAACCACTGAGCTAATCCCTTCCCTATCCCTATGAAATGTCCGTTTCACTACTAGACACATTAATAATGTATATTAATATTATTGTTGTGGTAGTTGGTTCCGCAGAGCTGGAAAGCATCAGACATTTTCCGTGTTAGCCTGCTTCATTTTGTGGTCATCGACCGGTTTTGGGCGTTCGCCCATCTTCAGGATGCGTTTTTCAGACAGTGTGAGAACTACCTATTTAAGAGATCTATTGTGGATCTTCATAACATTAATTTATAGATGTCCTATTGCGGTTCTTATTTAACTAGAAGTTGCTTCTACACAATTAACTAACTTTTTGTTTTGTCTTGTTCTTTCTGTTAAGCATTCATTTCTGTCGCCAGGGCAGGGGAGGGGACTCCAACTTATGGGGTGCCACAATAGACTCTTGGGTGTCTGATGGCTTAGGCTGAAGAGCCAACCCCCCATAGAATCTAATCTAACCTACATTAAGAGATCTATTGTGGATCTTCACACATACATACAAGAGGCCATTTGGTAAAAACATTTTTTTCGTACACAGGGGACATCAAAACATGTATTTTGTACAGTTACAACGAGTGTGTAAACTGAATTTGCTCTGTGCAAGTCTGTGTTGTCACACTGTCTGAAAAACGGATCCTGAAGATGGGCAAACGCCTGAAACCGGTCGATGACCGCAAAATGAAGCAGACTACCACGGAAAATGTCTCTGATATTAATATTCAGTTTCCGGGTTAAGATCGCGTTAGTGTTCGGTAGAAACTGACTTTTCGCCCATATTCCAATGAACCCTTCAAGGTAGTTACACCTTGAAAGCTAATGGAGCAATGAACCTTGGTAGAAAACGGGCTTAGGCTGGAACGGGCGTGGCTTCATTCCACTGCAACCTGTGTCAGTGCGAAGGGCTTCTATGGCTGAGGTTTCACCTCTTTGGGGACAAAAAGCTGACCCTGCAGGTCTCAACCAGGGGCCTCTCACTAAGTCTAATAAGGCAGACAGGACTCGAGAGGATGCTCTGATGAAAGGTGCCCTTACTTAACTGACCAGCTAGGAGCCTCTCCAGATTTTAAAGTTCAAATAAAGGACAGTGGGAGGGGACTCCAACTTATGGGGTGCCACAATAGACCCTTGGGGGTCTAGATGGTTTACGCTGAAGAGCCAACCCCCATAGAATCTAATCTAACCTACATTAAGAGATCTATTGTCGATCTTCGTAACATACACGTACAAGAGGCCATTAGGTAAAAAGATTTTTTCGAACACAGGGGACCTCGAAACATGTATTTCGGGTAAAAATTCAATTTCGAAAAATTTTACAAGATCGCAACACTTCATCTTACTTATTATGAAGGCGTCCGAACCGTTCTGCACCATCGAGATGCCATCCATCCATCAGAACATGGTCACGAAGGATCATCACGAGAATGATGGGCTAGAATCCTAGAGCCAAAGGTAGGCGAAAACGTTCCATTCATAGCTACTCGCCCAGGCTTACTGCAGAATTACTCCAACTAGGCCGGGGTGGTTATAAGGGTAGCAGTTGGCGTCATCACTGGCCTTTGTAGACTTAATAAGCACATGGACGTAAGCACATACATGGGATGGCCCTGGCAATGGGTAGCATGTGTAGGTTTTGGCAGGAAGAAAAGGAAACACCTCGTATGGCTGAGGTGTTGCCTCTTTGGAGAGGAGAAGCTGACGCCTGCAAGCCTCACCCAAGGGCCTCTCTCGGGAGTATCAAAGTCTAAAAAAGCAGACAGGATTCGAGAGGGTGCTCTTAACTGACCATCTAGGAGCTTCTACGGACTCCAAAGTTCAGATAAGGGATTGGATCGAAGAGGAGACTCCAACTTATAGGGTGCCACAATAGACCCTTAGGCTGAAGAGCCAGCCCCCACAGAATCTAATCTAGGGAGGGAATAATGAAAAGTAAAAATGGTGATATATTTTGCACACAAAAAACGGACATTTCTATAAGTGTTGCATGCCGATAATGAAAACACAAATAGGAAACTTTCTTACCTCCTGTTTGAACTTCATATTGTTGTACGCCATTTTCAATTACTTACAAAATAAAATATCATTATGGGATCCCATTTCTATTTGAAATGAAGTCATTGCCTTGCTTTTAGTACCTAAAACATCAAAATTTATAATTTTGATTATAATCAAAATAAACCCTCAACTTAATTTGCTCCCTAAAAGAATTAAAAGAGTGATAGGTTATTTTTAATCATTATTACTGTTTCGAGAAAATGATATAAAAAACAAAACTACATATAAAATTTGAAATTAATGCCATAAAATTCTACTGTAATACGTTTTTATCTTTGAACTTAGCATACAAAATTTTTAAGGAAATCGTTTTCAAGAAAATTACGAAAAATTATCGCACTTATTTGTTTGGATTTTACTCGAAATATTCTTGTCAGATACTGTGATACTACCTAAACGGTATACCAAGTTTAAACTTCTTGCGATCTATTCGTTTTAGAGACATTCGCTAGAAAACATTTTTTTTTGTCATATTCAGTGGACCACAAAACGTATTTCCGGTGAAAATTCAATTTCGAACAACTGGAACAATCGCAATACTTCCTTTCTTAAGAAGTTTACATACACCCTGTTTATTATATACACTAAAAAACTTACCCTTTCCGTGTAATGTGAGTTTATTTCTACATATATCGGTGAAGATCTACAATACTTCGCCATACAGCTTAAATTCTCCACGTAATATATCATATTCTTTTCCAAAATATTTAAGGAAGCCATCTTGATATTTGCAATTATTAATTAAATTCATTTTAGAAACGAGAATAAAAATATTATTCTACACTTATTCAAACAATAAGATTCAACTTATAACCACAACCGGCCGGACTATAACCTATCCAAAACATTCAAGTCAGGGCATACTTCTAACTAGAGTATCGTAACACAATCAATCAATGATTCCAAAATTATTACTTCTAATACATATGAGGTTACTTAGAAAATTTTGTGTTATGAAATAAAAAAAAATCTGATTTGAAACACTCACACGACTTTCTTTCACACCTGTTAATATAATTATGTATATACAAAATGACAATAAGTGAGGGGGCGGCAAGGAACAAGTACCTACCAAGGGTAATAGTAGTAATTGATTGAACAAAATAACAATTTAAAAATTTTTAGTTTCAAAAATCCTCAGAACCCCCCCCCCATAAAAACAATTTTTCCCAGCATACTTGTAGTTTTATGGGGACAAATTTCAAAAATTTGTTAAGTCGTAGTTTCAGTCAATCATATTTTCTTCAAATTTGAAATTCCTATCAATGCTTCTAACGTGTATAATAATATTATGTATGTGGTAGAACCATCTATTACTGACATGGTACTTTAGAGGAAATTTTATAAAGCTACCATTCCTACAGACCCCCCCCCCAAAAACAATTTTCCCACTGATAGGAATTTAGATTATGTAGATAATACAAAAGATTAATGGAAATTTTTTGAACCGTTTTTCGCAGAAAAATCGCAAAAACCATCAATGTCAGATTTGGTGGTATTGCCCTAAACGGAATACCAAGTTTGAGCTTTCTGCAGACTTTTAGTTTTTGAGATATTCTGTTAACACCCATACACATACAGGCCGACATTCGCTAAAAAAAAAGAAAAAAATCATTTTTTTCGTTCTCAGGGGACATCAAAAAATGTGTTTACGTAAAAAATTCAGCAGTTGGCATTTTAAGTTTAAAGAAAGTCGCAACCGTTTTCGAGGAAAAATTTAAAAAATTAAGGAACCTATTCTGGTAAAATATTTTCTGTGTGACACTCTGAGATGTATCGGAGTTTACTTACTCTGTCCCCCAACAGAATCTGCACGTACTATCATCACCAAGCCCGCAAGGGGTATCTGTTGCATGCAGTTACTTAGGCAGTAGCGACCCCACGGGTTACCACAGCTCAGTACACCATGCACTTCGTCAGAACAGTACAAAATACACTTAAACTACATACACTCTACACTTTACAGACACGGATAAACACAGTTCACAAACTAGGGTTTCCGTCGCGTAAGCTAAGGGAGAGGAGGGGCTCAGTGGTAGCACGCTGGACTAGCAACGCGGAGGTCCCAGGTTTCTTTTCCTAGGAGCTTCTACAACTCACTGTACGGTGATGAGCAGTGTTGTCTGTTGCTAGAGAACACTGCTTGGAGGCCGGCAGTGCACCGAGAAGGCTCCGGGGGGGCACAATAGATCTTTCAGGTCGCAGTGCGATAATCCCCTACAACAATCTACAACATCACCTTCCATACCCAGCATCGTCAAGTGTTCTCTGAGTCCTACAGTGCCCCGTGAGGAAACCCGAATGAATGCGGAGCTTGTTCTTACTGAGACCAATGCATGCCTCCGATTTTTGTTGTTGTTGTAATCTCCCAAGCAGATCTTTGCCGCCTCAGTCCCGGGAGGGTATTCCAGAGTTGTGTTTTCCTCTTTCTTAAGTTTCCCTATGAGAAACGGGGGTGAAAGGGTTCAGGCCTCCAAGAGCGGGGATGCAGCGCCTCTCTTTGCCAGAGCGTCGGCCATCTCATTTCCTTCAGCGGCCACATTTACTGGCACCCTAAAAAGGATGAACTTTATTCCTCCTGCCCAGATCATTCGAGTTTGCCTAAGCATTCCCAAATCAACTTACGAGCTGAAAACATAAGAATTTGTTCATGTCTTAATACTTTCTGAATGGATCCTTGTATAAAGATGTTTGATGACTTAATTTTCAACAGATGCCAGAATTTATTAAAATACAAGTTACATTTTAAAATATTTTATTTAAAAAAAACAAGATTAATAAATTATAGATTTTGTTGAAATCCAATATGGTGTAATCGGCTGGTCCATATGTTCACAACATACACAGCATCCAAGAAGCTGCCTGCATTTCCAGTACTCCCCAAACAAATAAATCTCATTTTTCCAACATGGAAGTAAAGAATAAATTGAAATTTGCCCTGTAACAAATAAGAAATTTAAAATACAATTTTTGGAACTTTATAAAATTTTGGTCGGCCATTATAATACTGGGATTTTATGGCTGGTTATATCCGAATTGGGTTCTTGAAACTCGCAATACTTCCTCATTGGCACAGATAAAAACCAATCTTTTTTATTTGAAACATTTTTCCAACAAAAAAATAATAATAATAATTTTAAAGGGAATTTAGAGAGGTCTGTCGGTTAAGGTTTAAATTTTAAAAGTTTCACTGGTTTTGTCAGAGGGCGCTCTGTATAAGTCCGCTCAGATATACAAGTATAGATTTCTATGGGGGGGTTTTAGCTATGAAGCCTACGCCTGGGTCACGTGACCTCTATGGGTCTATTGTGGCACCCATAATTTCCGAGTAAGATTCATAGGATCCGAAGAGCGGAGAAGCACATTTGTTTTTTGTTTTTTAAGCTAAACACTGTGTAATGAAGGAACACGAGAAGGTAGTAGGTTGCTGACTGGTTGTAAACTCTTCATAAACTGCTCTAAAACTCGACCTCTTGTAGGGCTAGCTCGGCTATATATAAGTTAAATATTTCGACTCGCGAAATATTTTTTTAAAAATTGTTTTATTTATTTATTATTAACAAGCTTATAGGTGCAACACCTTTAACTTGGAAATGCTACAAATGAAAAAAAAAATAGAACGTAAAGTACACATTCCATAAATTATAGTAATAAAGTACAAAGTCTAATAGAAAAGACAAAAATAGTACATAAAGTGATAAAGAAAAGGAAGAAAAAACAAAATAACCAGACTGGTACATAAACAAAAAAAAATAATCTAAATGACGTCATTCGTTTATCAAAAAACTTTTGATTTTTAAAGCCTCAGAAACATAATTATAAACGTCATATATTTGTAATTTAAACACAATTAATAACAAGGTTTGGTACTGATGATAGTGAGGTGACAAGGAATCAATATATTTTGATAAATAATATGTACGTAAAGTTTGGTAAATGGGACAGTCAAATAGAAAATGGATTAAAGAATCGGGGGCCAAATCATGGCACAGACTGCAGATATTATTACTGTCAAAAACATATTTACTGTCGTTTACAGTACAGAGTTGCAATTTTAAGGTTTGCCAGTCGTAGCTGCAGTATAATCCTTAATAAATTAATTGAACAATCCAATCTAAATAATCCTCTGTTAGGCCCAAGGCGCTTCAGTTTCTGTACTGCAAGTATCTATAACATAATGGATATCTTCACATACACACATATTTTTAAATCTTAATATTAGATTCTTGAGCTCTCGTTTAAACGTTGGTCCAAGGATTGTAAAATTTCTGACGAACCTATAGGTATTAGGAAGCTGTTAAATTTAGAGGTCCAATTATACTTACAAATAGTACCTTGTAAATGTTTTTGGTAAAGAACTTCAAAACAGATTCTGTCCAGTGTTCCCGGAGACATTTTCAGAATTTTTAATAAAAAATTTAACATTAATTTAAAAACAGCATCTTTTAATGGGTTAAGTCCAAATTCTAATCTAATAAAACTATTAGGGGTGGATATATTTAAATTAAAGATTCGTTTTACAAATTAGAGCTGTACTTTCTCAATTTGATTAACATAATCAAATGCCCAAATTTTTCCAGCATATAACAAAGTTGAAGTAATAAAAGCATTAAGCAGTTTCTTTCTAACTTTATTACTAGCTATTCGAGATTTCATTAAAATGTTACGAACCTTACAAGAAGCCAATTTCCCTTTTGCCATAAATGGTTACAAGCTTGATAAAAACTTCTGGTAGAGCTAAACGGTAAACCTAGATAAGTGAATGATTTCACAGTATCTAATCTTTCTTTATTAAGTATGACAGACCGGAATTTTTTTTGCCGAGTGCTCATTGAAAAATAAACTATTTTGGTTTTCTGTGCATTAACAGTAAGATTATTTTCATTACAATATTCTTCTAAAATCACCAAATTATGTTGCAAGTCAATTACAGAGCTAGAGAAGATTACAATGTCATCTGCATAACACATCAGTAGAAGCGATTATTCTCATTTAATAACAAACCAGAAGCACCTTCTAATCTAAAAAACTGAGTAATATCAGATATGAAAAAGTTAAAAAGTAAAGGCGATAAAGGTTTGCCTTGCAGAACCCCTCAAGTTACATCAATGTCAGCAGTATTTCCTAGTTTAGTGTTAATACTCATTTTAGCCTTATCATATAAGTCTTTAATAATCCTTGTCACCTTGGTTCTAACTCCCAACTTTATAAGTTTACACCATATAAGATTGTGATCTATCGAATTAAAGGCTCACCTTAGATCCACAAACACCGCAATAAAAATATTATTTATTTTTTAAAAAATTGTTTTATTTATGCGAATCTACAAACTTACAAATAATACACAAAGAAAAGATGCTAAATGCTAAGTGCAAGTTCTATCTACCAGTGCTACTAGCTTACGCTCTAAGTGTTAATTCCTCTAAGTGTACCTTGTAAGTGTTCAACTGACCAACTCATATTGTATAAGTGATATAAGTGTGCCTTCTAGGGCTAGCTTATATATAATTATCTCTCACTACCACACTAGATTACATATTATAATAATACACAGATTGTTCTAGTGGTAGTATGATGAGGTTGTTTACAATTACGTGTTGCATTCATACGCTTCCATATCTTATATATATAGAGAATCTCCCACCCTAGTCTGACCAAGGTAGGGAGTAACTAGATTGATTCATTTTTGTGTTTCTCCACCTCTTCGGATTCTATGAGTCTATAATGATTCGGATCCCATGCCCGGGTAGTTAAGTCTAGAAAAAAACAAATTTTCATCTAGTTATTCCCCATGAGTATACCCAAGCAATCCTACACCAGTCTCGAGTTGATGTTCTTGTACGGAACTGATGGCTCATAAAGCAGCCTGACTTATCTTGAAAAGATGGACGATTCTTGGATTTATGGAACCTCATTGTCTTTTTATCACAGTGGTATTAGGTTATAAATGATTGAAAAAAGCTCTGCTTGAAAGACTGTTATCTGAGCTTATCTGAGATGTCACACGTTCTTCCAAACCTGCTGCCATCCGTGTCCACATAAAGCCGCTTAAAATTGGCAAATCCATGCTCCCCAAGCCCCTCTTGTTCATTATTAGAGCTTTGAAAAGCTTATAAAAATTATATTTAGGAATTATTTTACCATTATTTTAGAAGGCAGATCGAAAATTGTGTCCACCTCCAGCTATATAAGTATAAACCCCTACTACCTGTTTTTTATGGCCAGCCCAACTTGAACATTGTAAACGTTGCAATTTTAAAGAAAAAAAAATCGTTTAAACGTTTCACAACCAGACTTTCCATTTTTTTTTTTTTTTGGAAATATTTTATTTACAAATAGGATAACAAAATTTTGACAAACCTGTGCAAAATTTCGGAAATTTTGGTTGTTCCTTGATCTGTACAACTAAGTTCGGCAATTGTTTGCAAAAATATTACATATTGCTTTTGAAATTTTTCATCCAGATCGTATATTGTTTTTGTAAATGTATCACCATTTATATTCAAATCAAATTCCAAATTTTGCTATAAAAAAAAAAAATAACATATTTACAATTTTGTAAATACTCTACTTATTTATTTACAATATTATTCATGCAGTTTATGTGACAAGTTCCATAAAGTGCAATTTTTATAACAAGACATAATAAATAAGTAAAGCTAAGGCTTAGGCTGTTTTTCTAATGAGATACCCAGGTCTCCAGGTTCTTTTACAGACAGAAATTGTTAAATCCTAAGAAAAGCAAAATGATCAGTGTGAAACACTCACACAGCTAAATCTATTTTTTTTTTTAATTTATTAAGGCGCGTCAACATCTATGGTCAATGACGCCCGGAGCCTTCTCAGCGCACTGCCGGCCTCCGGACAGTGTTCTTTGATTACAGACAGCACTGTCCATCACAGGACAGTGATTTGCAGAGGCACCTGGGAAGAAAAAATCTAAAGGTAGCACAGCTGGACTCAACTCGGGTCCTCTGCGTGGGAGTCCAGTACGCTAACCACTTAGCTATTCCCTTCCCTAAATCTTATTCATTTGTCCTAAACATAAATATTTGTGGCAGTGAAGGGACAAAAGTACCTACCCAGTCCAGATATACGAAGTGATTACATTATTGGAGATATTTTCCATGATAGCCTGGCTTTTTTAGTGGTCATCGACCAATTTTTTTCAGGGTGTTCGTCCATCATCAGGATGTTTTTTTGTTGTCGAAAACAGTGTGTAATAACAGTGTGCATGGGCCTGGCAATGGGTAACCTGTGTAGGTTTTGTCAGGAAGAAGAGGAAACAGCACTGCACGTTCTATGTCAGTGGGAGAGGCTTGTATGGCTGAGGTATCGCCTCTTTGAGGAGGCGAAGCTGACACATGCAAGCCTCAGCCAGGGGCCCCTCTCGGATCTATTAAGTCTATTAAAACAGACAGGGCACGAGAGGGTGTTCGGAGAGTGTTCTCTTCATCGACCACCTGGGAGCTTTCCCAGACCCAAAAGTTCAAACAACAAGGACAGGGCTGGAGAGTGGTCTCCAACTTGGGAGGTGCCACAATAGACCAATGAGGGTCGCAATGGCGCAGGCTGAAGAGCCAATCCCTCGTAGAATCTAATCTAACAGTGTGCAATACTTGCACAGAGCATAGAGCATATTTTGTTGATACACTCAACTTCATAGTTCCAAAAAAAAAACGCACAACATCGACTTTTTCGGCATAAATTCGCCAATAAATCTAATTTTTTTGTAGAAGCTTGTGTCAGATAGATTTTTTTTTAAAGAGAAGTTGGCAAGTATCCATTCTGATAGCGGCCTGTTGAGGTGTAAGTTCCTGCGGCTCTATCCTACAGCTCCTATTTACCTTTCCCATAGTATGGAGTTGGCAGCTAACGGTGCCTTTAGACACTAACAATCCCGCAGCAAGTACACGGAATACTTGTGATTGGATTTGACACGGATACCTTCCCGTAAAGCCTCATCAATGTCACCTGGCGGCTAACTTTGTCTTTAGGACACTAGCCAGTTCTGCAGCAAGTGCACGGAAAATACTTGTGGTTGGATTTGACTCGGATAGCTACCCCTAAAGTCTCATCAATTCATCTGGCGGCTAACGTTGTCTTTAAGACACTGCCACTTTTGCATCAAGTGCATGGAAAATACTTGTGGTTGGATTTGACACGGATAGCTTCCCGTAAATCTCATCAATATCCACATGATGGCCGCCCTAAACTAATATTTCTACATTCTGCACAGTCTAAATATTAATATAATACCGTGTCTGTAAACATCAGTCGTATGTGGGTGGCTTTTAATGCCCATGCAAATCACAAAATTCTTTTAATTAAAATTTCGTAATTACGTATTTTTATTTGAAACATTTTTAACTGGGGAAAACCTGATTTTTTCGGGGGTAGGGGGTAGGGGCAAGAACCTGCATGAATTGAAACGACGTAGGCTTATGAAGTCAATATTAGTATAATGTAGGTTCTAACACATAGTGACAGTAAAGAATATTTAAACACTTTACTACTAGACTTTTGTCATAAAATTACTAGGAGTGAGAGAAAGTAAAAAAAACCACATAGACATAAAAATAAAAGATACCCGCGCATAACGGGTATCCCCCCCCAAAAGCCCTAGTACTAAATTAAAAGCAAAAACTACTAAAAATTAAAATATAAATGTATTTTTTGCAAAAATTAATAGCAATAAGTAAATAAATTGTAAAATTAATTACATGCATAAATTATAATCAATTCTGTGGCGTCCCTAAAATTTTGCTAAGACTACCTGGTTTCTACGACTACATAAAAAAAAAAAAAAAAAAAAAAAAAAAAAAAAAAAAAAAAAAAAACAAAAAAATTGCATTATGACAATAAATTATGCAAGTGCGGATAAAAAAAAAGTAAATAATAAAAAAAATAAAAACGCATCAGGATGCTTATTTAGAGATTTTTTTTACATCAATTTTTCTTTTTGGATATTAAAAAGTGGGGGTGTGGGGGGGGCGAAGTACCTCGAAATTGAATAGTACCTCAAATTTAGTAGGTTCTGATATATCTGACAGATCAGTTATACTGCTAGAAAATTCAGCCTCTTTCTGTGCTTTGCGAGCCATCTTGAACACATAAATAAAATAAGACAAAACAGACAAGACAAAAATATTGTAAATTGTAAAAAATTATGCCAAAGAAAAATTTAGTGAAGGGGTAGAGGAAAACTGAGCGCATTTTCCAGGAGTGCATGATTCTTGTAGGATTTCAGCCAGGACGAAAAACTGTGTGAAATCCTGGAATTGTGTATATAAAGTTTCAAAAGAGCTGCTCTGACAGGACTTAGAATTGTGGGCAATTCCAAAGGAGTAGTATGAACTGAGTTCAGACAGAGCTAGAATATTTGTGAAGTTCCGAAAATGATGTGCAGATTCTATGAGTCAACAGGCTGGGTGTGTGTGTGTGTATGTGTGTGAAGTTCCAGGATTGTGTGTCTAAGACTTCAGCCAAGTCTCAGATATGTGTAAAGTTCTGAAAGTTTGTGCGTGATATCTCTAAGACTACAGTCAAGGGTCAAGGTGTTTTCGACTCCGGTGAATAGCAGGCTTCACTTCTCATTCACCAGGACCGTCCGAGCGCAGCATTTAGTTATACAGCACCCTTCACGAGGTGACTCTGATGGTAAACTAAACTCGGCGGATCTAGACCTGACGTCGATAAAAGTCCCCAGCGCAATAGATGTATCCTTCTGGTCATCCGAAGTGGTGTCTCCGGGGACCTCCTCCCCTTAAAACAGGATGTTATGCAAGCCTTGCAGCCGGGAAGTCATAAAGGCTGAATTATAACGGCGCCTCTCTGAAACGGGGCCGCATCAGGGAGTAGCTAATGGTCTTGCTATGTCATATGGGGCTCTAGCACACTGGACCTCAAGATACCCTAGCTGATCGTAGGATTTAATGAGGAAGTGAAACATACATAAAAGAAAGAAGAGGAAAGAAGAAGAAAGAAGGAAGTTAGGCAGGTAGCCTACCACCAAAACCACAATAGCAACCGCTACCCTGGAAAGTCTGGTTGTGAAACGTTTAAAAGGAATTTTTCTTTAAAATTGCAACGTTTACAATGTTGAAGTGCCATAAAAAAAAAGGTGGTAGGGGTTATACTTATATAGCTGGAGGCGGACACAATTTTAGACCTGCCTTCCGGTAAAATAATTCCTAAATATAATTTTTACAAGCCTTTCAAAGCTCTAATAATGGACAAGAGGGGGTAGGGGAGCACGGATTGCCAATTTTAAGCGATTTTATGTGGTGTAGTAAGTACACGGATGGCTGCAGGTTGGAAGAAGGTATGACATCCCTCGGTAAGCTTAGGTAAGCTCGGATCACAGTCTTTCAGAAAGAGCTTGTTGCAATCATTTATACTCGTACCTGTACCACTGTGATAAAAAGACAATGGGGTTCCATAAATCCAAGAGTCATCCATCTTTTCAAGATAAGTCAGGCTGCTTTACAATCAGCCTCGTACAATGTCATCAACTCGAGACTGGTGTAGGATTGCTTAGGTATACTCATGGGAATTATTAGCTGAAAATATGGTTTTCTAAACTTAGCTACCCTGGCATTCAAGTTATAAGGGACCATTCAGGAGCAAGATGGAAATGCGGGAAGGGACGAATAGCAGCAAGGCGGAAGAGAAAGGCAGAAGAACCAGCTGAACCTAACGCAAGTAAGGAGAGCTCATCTCTCTCTCCTGCCGGAACGGGTCCAGTCTGGTGAAAGCCAGCAGGATGGGCGCAGAAAGGCTCCCTTCCCTTCTTGTGGTGCAGATAGGAAGGGAAAGAGATCCTTATGGAGAAAGAGGAGAATTCTTCCACTGCTGCCCCTGGGGAAACCGGGGGCATTAGATGATCGCCTGAGAAGGGGTCTCAGTGGTGCGGGAGCCCGCTGGTATCTTCGAACGCGAGAGGAAGCCGAGAAACAAGGTGCAACAGATGAGCAGATCAAACGGGAGAAGCACACCATGCCTCCCGAGAGGACTAACGTCAAGAAGAGAAAGGTGGCGCCTTGCCCACTCTGGTTAGTGAACTGTGTGAAGTTCTGGAAGAGTTTGTGTGTGTGAAGTTCCAGAAATGTTGAAGAACCGCATTTGACCGTGTAAATTCTATTTATTTTTTTTTTTTTTTAATAAACACAATCAGTTCCAATAGAAACATTCCTTTACAAAGATGGCGATTAAATGCAATGGGCTGTTGGCTGGCTAGAACTGGTTCTTCACCAAACGGAAGACACCTGACGATGCTCGATTAACAATATTTATAAAGAATAAGAATAAATGATTGCATACTTACAATAATAAATGTTACAAAATCCTTGCAAATCGCCAAAAGCGATTTAAACATTGGAAACAATATGGCGTTGGTCAACAAACAATCGTTCATACAATTGTCTAAAAAACGTTTATGAATGGAGATTAAATCGTCAATAGATTTTACCTGAAACAAACAAACAAAAAAAAGAAGAAAAATCTGGTGTGAAACACTCACTGTGACGATGGATGCTACGGACCAATAAAATCCCCAGATATTATCCACCATTGCAGACCGATCCATAAATCTGATTTATTTATATTAAAAAAAAAATTGCTTTACCTTATTAGCGGAAAATGGAAAATTTTGCAAGTTGCTTGAACTGGATGGATTAATCACCTGTAACAATAGAAAGTTTATTTAAATAAATTTGAATTAGAATTGAACACTCAAGTGTATAAACTGTGCCAAGTCTGTGTCATCGCACTATTTTATCAACACAACCTGATAATGGGCGTACACACCATAACCAGAGTGTTCCTAGCAACTGTCAGGCGGAAATTTATGCAATTTTAAGATGTGCTTAATTTAACTCGGAATCAGAAGAGCCAGCAATTAGAGCGCCGAGCTCTTATGTTATCAGCTCCAAGTCGGTTTGAGAAAGCTTAGGCAAACTCAATAACGTGGGTAGGAAGAATAAAGTCCACCCTTTTTTTGGGTGCCAGGGCATGTGGGCGTTGAAGGAAATTAAGTGGCCGACGCTCTAGCAAAGAGAGGCATTGTATCACCACTCTTGGAGCCTGAACCCCTCGTCTAGGGGAACTTAGAGAAGAGGAGAACGCAACTCTGGAACTCCCTACCGGGACTGATTTTGTAAATATCTGCTTGTGGGAGATTACCCCCCAAAACGTCGGAGGCAGGCATGGTCTCAATAAGAACAAGCTCCGCATTCTTATGGGTTTCCCCCACAGGGCATTGTAGACTCAGGAGCACAACTGACGAAGCTGGGCTTGAGAGTGATAGCACGTGCAGATCATCGGGGGGGGGGGGCAGAGAAAGCTGCGGGGTTGTCATCTAGAAAGATTAGGAGACCTGGGTAGTAGCAGGAAGATAAGGAGATTATCCTCAGAATATGAGGTTCCTAAGAAAGCTTAATCTGGTGGGGTGTGTGTAGGCGTGATGCTCGCCAGCAGCCCCTGAGGCATCTAAGGGGCATGGCATAATAGACCATGAAGGTCGCAGTGCGATGGGCCCCTTCTCCAGAAAAAAAATACCGGGTCACTGAATGAAGCAGGCTATCACGTTAAACGGGTGAAGCTTACTTGGGCAACCCACATATATAATTATTAATTTTTTTTAATATTAATTTAGATAAGATTAGATTTTGTGAGGGGTTAGCTACCAAGCCTATGCCACTGCGACCCCACGGCCTATTGGCTGCAAGGGGGGAACTCCTGGGTGGTGCGAGGAGCACCCACATTTAGAGCACACTCTCGTGACCTGTCTGCTTAATAAGCACTGAAGAGTCTTGAGAGGGGACGCCGCGTGAACTCTCTAGTGTCAGTCTTTCCTCAACAAAGACGCTAAGCTTTAGCCACACAAGCTCCTCACACCAACACAGCACAATATTAATTTATATGATCATATAATGGTTTTGATTTACTTTTTCCCAATTTAGCCTACTTACTAAGACTCATCAATATTACATAAGCGTAAGGCGCAGTCACGAAAGAAATGTGCTCCTTGTGTCCATTGGTTCTCCTGTGATACACAGGGTGGGCAGGTAGACGTTTTGGGACACTGGTATCCTAATTCAGATACTTCCTTAGATAGCTGTACCCAGTTGTCATGGTGCCACAAAGTTTTTTCTGTGGAAATCATATGGCACCTTTCTCCTTCAAGCAAACTCTCCCAAGCCATACATGTCCGAACAGCGAGCTTAATTTCTATTCTCGCTTGTCCCTGATGCCAATATAATACCTCAATAATGCTTGAAATCTGTTATAGATTCCCTAGAAAACCTCTTTAAAAAAAAAATAACTGATACCCAAACAAAACGTGATCACTCTCTGATTATTTTATATATGCACTTACTTTCTTCAATTCTAATTGAAATTCAATCCAATTAGGTTCAATTGCAACTTCCATCATATAATATTGCATGTTTTGTATGAAAAAGATCATTTTATGGCGTAAAGCAAATGCTGCACTATACTGTAACATTTGATCGGTTGGCAATCTTCTTAAACGTTGATCCAAGATCCATACTCTAAAAAAGTTAAGATTATAAATAATTAAATCCGATTTAATTAGACAGAAGGTTATCTTATGTCCATTATAACAATCAAAATAACCTTACACACTTAGAATAATTAAAAATTATAACTTACAGAGAGAAGCATAACGTACTTGGTCAATAACCTTTCTATATGTTTACAATAGAATAATAGGCGAAATATCATTTGATAACAGGATGCAATTCTTGCGTTAAATATGAGTGATATCGGCCAACGACAGGACATGTTCAATGTAAAACATTCAAATCCAGTAAGATTTGAATTTAATTCTACACATTTTTGACCTTAAAGAAAAAAGAAATGAATTAAAATTTGGTGTGAAATATTGACACGACTTTCACTGACAGACATTTTTAATAGAAATATTTTAATTAAAAATTAATTAAAAAAAAAATTAAACTGATTAAAAATAAATTTTCAAATCGTCAGGCCTTAAAATTATAATGAAATATTTTTATAAGGCAATGGCGAGAAGAATTTTTAAAGGAAACAAGGAATTCTTTGTTACTCGTAAGTTTCCGGTACGATTGGTGCCTTTCTTCAGAGCTTTTTAGGTTAGGAAAACGTTGAGTTTGAATTTATTTTCAATATTAACGTTCTCAACGTACCACTCCTCTCCTACCCTAAACAGCTCCTGAAGAAGGACACCAATGGTATCCGAAACTTACGAGCAACGAAGAATTCTTTTTCCTGTAAATATTAGATATTTTAGGTTTCCGCGGCCATTTTCATGAAAAACCGCTTGAGTTTCTTGGGTTGAGGCCGCTGAGTGTCAGTGGTTTGCTAAAAAAAAACCACTCAAGGTGGGTTCACACGGAATAGTGAAAACGGACGAGACCACTACTTGATCTGAGCATGCGTTTCCGACCTGCTTATTCAACTGAAAAACTCACGACCTTTTGCAGTTCACACAGTGCTCTCGTCGATCGTTGTTCAATCATGGCTCAACGTTAAGCTGAGAAAATTGTTTCTGAAATATTAATACATGAGTTGAGAAATCATTTGAAAACCTGGAATAAAAGAAAAAAGAGGCGTGTGTGGGTTCGAGACCGGTTGAAGAGGCGTTATGTACTCGGTACCACCTTCTCCACCAAGTAGTAAATGGTGCATGTGGCTATTCAGCCTATAATGTCCTGTTAGTAGACCCACTATTAGCCTTATATCCCTTCGGTTATGGCTCAGTAGGTCCTTGGTAAATTTAGGCAAATGTCCCTTAATGAAGAGTTTAGCCTGCCTCTGCCCTGGCGTACTTTCCCACCATCGCAGACGCTGGTCTTCTATGCCCAAGAATACTATCAACAAGAATACGACTGAAGTGGTCGTGTTCACCCCAACCTGTCGGAGATTTCACGCCTCGCCTGGTTTCAAGACCTTTATTTAGGCTTTCAAGGTTTAACGGACCCTGAAGGTGGGCTCACACGGAGTAGTGAAACGGGCGAGAGCACTACCCATCGGTCAGCTGGTCGTGATCACGACCTCGTGTGATCCATCAGTAGTGGTAGTGGGGTTCGTGCTCGCCCTCGAAAAAGCGGGACGTGAAATCTCCGACTGGTTGGAGTGAGCACGACCGCTTCAGTCTATTCTTGTTGATAGTTGATAATATTCTTGGATATCCTGAATAGATATTGTAGACTGGAAAATGAATCACCGGGTAGCTAAGAATCTTAGGGTGACATGAAGTTTCGCTTCCCGCCGGAATTGCTCTTCTCATATTGGTGTCAAATCGTTGTTGGTTTTGAACTTTATTGACCAAAATCAAAAGCAGATTTGGTTCCATCGTAAAGAAATTTCTGTAGCTATTTGGATGTTCCAAGGATAACTCTCTGCAAATATTATTGGCAGCACCGAGTATATAACGCCTCTTCGCTCGTGCCCGAACCCACACACGCCTCTTTTTTCTTTTATTCCAGGTTTTCAAATGATTTCTCAACTCATGTATTAATATTTCAGAGACAACTTTCACAGCTTCACGTTTAGCCATGATTGAACAACGACCGAGAAACGTACGACCGACGAGAGCACCGTGTGGACTGCAAAAGGTTGAATAGGTAGGACGTAAACGCATGCTCAGACCAAGTAGTGCTCTCGCCCGTTTTACTACTCCGTGTTATCCCACCTTAAGGCAATGAATCTTGGTTAGACAAGGGGTGTCATCCTTCCTCCGCCATCTTGACTAACTTCCTGATCACCATATTTACTATATAGGTGGTGGGCGGGACAGGACAACAGTAAGATTCGTTCCTCGCAAAACATTCGTCTACAACTGGGCCATGCGATAAAGTTTTTGCCCAGGTAGACAATTACTACGAACGTGTCATAAGAGAAGCGTGGAAACCCCTCTCAGCCCTGCTCAGCTAAAGGGGTGAAAAAGTGTCTAATGGTTTTCCGAAGCAGGACAAGGTTGAAACTTTGGCAAGGAGATCAGTGAGATGGAAGACCTTTAGATTTCGTCACTTCTCTAACCAAGATTCATTGCCTTATTAGCTTTCAAGGTGTGAAGTATCCTGAAAAGAGGCTCATTGCAACATTGGCGAAATGGCGTTTTCTTTTTGTTTTGGCAAACCACTGGACTCAGCGGTCTCAACCCGGAACCTCGAAAGTATTTTTTATTATAAATATTAGTTTTATTATATATAAATATTGGAGCAATGTGGTAATTTTAGTGTAACTATCATTATCAGAGATATTTTCCGTTATAGCCTGACTTCTTTCTTGTGGTCATCGACCGGTTTTTAGGGCGTTTGCCCATCATCAGTCCTTGGAAACCGATCGATGACCACAAAAATAAAAGAAGCCAGGCTATCTTTCGATACTTTACATACCAGTTTCCTCATTTGTTGATACTGCTAATATTTTAGAGATTTGGTAACATAAATCTTGCGGTTGCAATACAATATTTAAATCATCTCTAACTGTATCTTCAACACCACGTATCGCCATATCGACTAATGTTTGTATCCTAGATGGTATGGTATCTCTAATTGGTTTGCACAATTCATCCTCACATGTATCCAATATCTGTGTGATGAATTCACCTTGCTGAATTAGAAAGTATTTTCTCATAAAACTAAAAATTAAAAAAAAAAAAATTAAATTCTTTTAAGTCCGTTGAGTTTTAATTTTAAATTTTTTTTTTAATTTTTAACTTTTTTACATTTTTTTATAGGGATAGCTGAGGGAGGGATAAGTACCTACCTACCCAGGTAATTGTTTTAGTAGCTTTCTAAAAAAAATTCAAAATACTCTAAAAACCTATTCTACGAAGTCCACACTTTCGGTAAACCGATTTTTTCCAAATTTGGAATTCTGTAAAGTTTCAAATGTTTATTAATATTAAAAATTGGTTTTCAAATCGCCGGACGTTAAAATTAAATTGAATTGTTTTTACAGCAATGGGTCCAGAGGAGTTTTTAAGAAAATCCAACCCACAAACCAACCCCATCAACCAACTTCCTCCTATGGTTTAACTTGCGGGATCAGCCTCAGGATACGAGGGTTTCCCTTACCCACACATATCTTGCCAATCCTACATAATTCCATTAAGAGAAAGTCGTGTGAGTGTTTCATACATGTCTTGTGATGGTGCCAAATATACTGAATTTTAAAACGACTAAACTGAATTTTAGAAAGTTTCTTTTCAGTATTTTGCAACTTTCTCAAAAAAAAACGGATCGAATTATATTCCTTTACAACTGTAATCTAATCAAATCTAGAATTCCGGGGCTCCGTAGAGAAGTTTAGTATTTAGGCCACTAATAGGCCCATTGTGCACCCCATAGGACATGTTATTTGTGAGGGAATCAAAAAGGGCGGAACTATTACCGAAGGCAAACCAGCGAAATTGTGGTTTAAGGAGACATCTCTACGTAATGGAGCTTATGCCAGATCCATTTTGTAGAGTCCATGAGACGAGTAGGAACACCCATCCATCTTATGATAGATTGCCTGGGCTGTGAGGAAATTAGGTTCAGGACCTTTGGTCGGAATAGGATGAGTGTGGTAGAGCTTAGGCTATTTCCCCTTAAGGTTATTGTCCGATTTGTTCGGACTGCGGTGAACTTTAGATGGATTAGACGCGGGTCTGGATCTTTGTTCTAGACCCGGTTTGTTGTTGTTTTTCTTGAGGTAGCTATATGAGCTCCGTGGGGCTTTGGATAGCGTAGGGTTTGGTCCCTCCCCACAGACAAATGATAAGAATAATAAACCAGCGAAATTTCTCCCACAAAACAGATACAGTGGGACTCTGCTATCATCATCCGCGAAACCTCGACCACCACGTAATCTTTCCTCAATACGTGAGCGCGGAGACAGAACTCCGTAAGCGCTGGCCTCGTGGTGCCATTTTGCAGGCCTAGGAATGATCACTGGCCCGTCCATGGACAAGCAACGCCTACGGTTTTACTACAGCCTCCTGATACCACACCTCGTAGGGCATCGGCCCTGTATCATTAAAAAAATCCAGAACTCAAGCGAATAAATTTCTAATCCCGGATTCGGCACCAATATTTTAGGAATCATCTGCTAGCATAACATTACGCACTCTCCGAAAAGGTGAAATGGTGTCTCGATCATTTTCTGGCCGTCATTAAATCAATAAGAGAAAATAATAAGAAAATACTTACTTAAATCTTTCCAAAAGTTGATATTCCTCTAACATATGTGTCAATAGGTAACAACTAGAATGAACATAAGCTCGATTAATTACATCTAAATATTTCGATTGTTTCGATGAATATCTTATTGTTTCAATTTTGGCCAAATTTAATTTTTTATCTAGTGATACTGAAAATAGAAACAATCTAATTATTAGTGAACCCAAGTAAACTATTAGTTCACTTAAAGTGATTTTGTCCAAATATTAATATGACCAAGATATATACTAGAATCAGGCTAAATACTAAGTTGCGTTAATGTACTGCGAGCTGCAATGGAGTTATTGTATGCAGTTCTCTGAGGACTGACATACCTACAAAAAAAAAAAAAAAAATTGAATTTCATACTTTACTTACCACTTTCTTTAATAACATTCAGATATGCACCAGATTTAAATATATCATTAGTGGCTGTTTCCAAAAATGATGGTATATGTGTTATCTTTAAATGATATCGTTTTTCCCAAAATTCCGATGTATGACTAGATGTAGTTCTTGCTTTTTCTGTTATCATAAACTGTTTTTGGGTATTAATTTTATGTAAATAATGTAGTATTAAAATATTCAGAATGCATGAGATAGAAGGGATAGAAAAAAAGTATCTGTGGGAGACAGAGTGAAAGAAATATAGCACAAGAGACAGAAAGGAAAGATAGATATGGACAGAGTCTCAGAAAGATACAAAATGGGAGCCTGAGAGACACAGACAGAGAATCTCCAAACACACTGAGAGAGAGGGATACACGACAGTGACAGATATAGAGAGCACGGTATACTTTTATACACCCCAAAAAGATCGGGAGCATGCACTGATCTCAGTAAGAACTAGCTCTGCATTCTAACGGGTTTCCTCATGGGGTACTGTAGGACTCACAGAACAGCGGGCAAAGCTGGGCTTGGAGGGTGATAGCACGGGCAGATTCTGCAGGCGGGGGCGGCGGAGGAATATAGAGGATCCCCCTATAAATATGTCTCTGCTTTTCTCTATACAGTTTGTTTCCTCTGTCACCCACACTTACACCAGCAAGAGAAACTTACCTCTTCAAATGGATCAAATATAATACCATTAAAAATCCATTCCTGTATGGATTGAAAATATGGCGCTGCAGCATTTTTGATTAAATACTTTAAAAGACTATGAGTAGCTGGTGGTTCCATGTACATAACTGTCTGGCGATGTAGATAAGATAATGTGGCGGCCCCGCGTAATTCTTGCTGAAACAAATATGGATGAATTAAACTAGCGGGCAACACTTAAAATTTCTACAGGTTTGAAATAAAAGTGATAGGTTTTCTTTGGGGGGGGGGGACAGAGAACTCAGTACCCAATAAGTTTCCCAGCATCTTCCAGGCGGAAATAAACGCAATTTGGAAGATGCGTTCAATTTAACCGGGATATTGGAATCAGGAGATTGAAATCATTTCCGATAGTCAGGCAGCCATCAGAGCACTGAACTCCCCCATGTAAAAGTAAAGTAATGCCTATTTTTTCAGGCGGGCTTAACGTCCAACTACCAAATTAGGTGTCGTGGACGGGGGCGGAAGCACCTACTTTACTATTAACATTTTTTAAACAAATATAAAATTTAGTAGTTATACGCTTGGACTCGAACTGGGGTCCTCCCACTTACAAGTCCACGCTCATAACCACTACACCAACACCCGCCCCGAACTCCCCCATGTTATAAGCTGTAAAATGGTTTTGGGAATGCCTAGGTAAGCTTAATGAGCTGGGCGGGGAGAACAAACTGGTGACTTTGGTTGAGGCCCCTGACAAGGAAAGGTGCTATATTTCCATTAAATGGGCCTAACCATTTTGTGGTGTCAGCGACCAGTATCTCCTAGAAGAACTCAAGAAGGTGGAGGAAACAAGGAGGTCTCAACTCTGGTACTCCCTTGCCAGGACTGAGGCAGATAAAGATCTGCTTGGTTGGGGGAGGGAATTATAACCCAGGGAGATTATGTGCAATCATGCATCCGCCTCAGTAAGAATAAGCTCCGCATTCTTACGGGGTTTCCTTACGAGACATTGTAGACTTAGGGGACACTTGACGAAGCTGGGTTTGGAGAGTGTGACAGCATGTGCAGATTCTGTGGAGAGTTGGAGGAAACTACAATACATCTCTTTAAAGGACTGCGATGCTGCCATTCAGAGAAGATTCAGGAACTTGGGTAGCTACCAGGAGAGGAGTGAAACATACCCTCCCTAGAGCACTCCAGGATATTACGAGTATTCCTCAGGGATCTTAACTTGGTGGGGGTGCTGTAGACGAAAGGCTCGCCTGAAAGGGTGCTGTAAGACTAGCCAACGGCATCGAGGGGCATAGCACAATAGAACGTGTGGGTCGCAGTGCAACGGGCCCCTTCGCCACAACCCCCCTCAAGTTTAAAGAAAATCGATGAGAGTATTTTTCAAGAAAATCCAACAAAATCTGGTATGAAACACTCACACGGCTTTCTCTTACACTAATTAATTACAATTTAATCAATAAATTTTTTTTAAATTTTGCAACTTTACAATGTTTGATTAGGCTGGCCATAAAAATTATGGTGGAGGATTTTACTTGTATACCTGAGGGGGTTATTGGTGGAGTACTCTAAGTAAAAACTCGGAAAGCTTGGGCAAATTTAATTCAGATCTCCAATATCGCTCTAAAATCAATATTTTTGTTCAGAAAAATGTTTCAAATTAAACTTTTAAGTTTCTATCTATGCAGCGATCATTCCAAGTTTAAAGAAAATCGTTGTAACCATTTTTGAGAAAATTAAAAAAACAAACTCAAAAAACCTATTCTGTAAACTTGCACTTCCGGTTAACCGATTTCCTTCAAATTTTGAAATTCTATCAATGATTCTAATGTAGATTAATATTAAATAGGTGGTAAAACAAAGTATTATACAGAAGAAGAAACCGACATTTTGCCCTTCTTCAGGGTCGTTTCATCATTGGGGCGAAACGTCCGTTTCTAACACAAATCATTGACGCGGCCTCAACCTGAAAACATTGTTGTTTTTTTTAATTTTATTATTACTGTTTACCTCTCAGAACACGCACAAAAACTCAATTTTTTCAAATAAAAGTGATAGGCATTTATTTGTGTTGACTGTATATGAAATTTAAAGAAAAATTCTTGAGGACCTCCCCCCCCCAAATTGCGGAAAACTGAAGAAAAAAAAATTAAGTAAAATGATACTTCCGTTTAATGGATTTTTGCCGAAATCTTCTTGTCCAGATGTCGGGTGGGTAACTTCAACCTATGGTGAAGTTTGAACTAAGTACCAAGAGATTTTTTTTTTTGTTCACATATACCTTTTTTCGAACTCAGGGGACTTCAAAATATGTATTTCTTGGTGAAAATTTTGACAAGATCACAATACTTCCTCTTACAAAAATTTTTTTTTTTTTCGCAATTTGCAAGGCTTTTTCAGCCATCATGTATCTAGCACTCCGAGTATCGTGCGATTTCTTCTTCATGTCATTACTATAAACTTTTTCACGGACAATATCCAGAGACTGGCAGATGTTTAGATGTCCAGCATCCATTGGCTCCTCCAGGCAGAAGGGGGAGAGTCAACGGCTCCTATCCTATTCAGATGAGTCTAGATATAGTCTCAGAGACATTTTCCGTGATAGCCTGCTTCTTTTTGTGGTCATCGACCGGTTTCGGGCGTTCGCCCATCTTCAGGATGCGTTTGCCTTACAGTGTGATAACACAGACTTGCACAGAGCAAATTCAGAGTGAGTATGTAAACTGACTGTTTACACTGAGTGTAAAACTGAATTTGCTCTGTGCAAGTCTGTGCTATCACACTGTGTGACAAACGCATCTTGAAGATGGGCGAACGCCCGAAACCGGTCGATGACCACAAAAAGAAGCAGGCTATACACGGAAAATGTCTCTTGATGCTTTCCAGCTCTGCGGAACCAACTACCACAACAACTAGATATAGTCGTGGCCCAGTCCAGAAGGCAAAAAATTGGCTGTAGCTTTTCCTTGGCAGGCAACTGCCATTGTTTACCACCCGGCCTTCTGCTTACGCGATATGTGTAGAGCTTCTTTGACTTTTTCTATTACGGCAAACACTTTCGTAGGTGACAGCTTATGTAGGAGGGGTTTAAGGGAGTGCCTTTTTTTCCCCCAGATTGTCAGTGCCACAGTGACTGGAGATCCATTGGAAAGGCACGGCCTCTCCCTTAATACTTTCGTGCATTTTCTTTGCGCATCCACTGGAATGGGAGTATAGTGCCTGAATTACTGCCTTACAGTCTACAAAAAACACAACTTTGCCAGGAGGGTGGGGACTTTAAAATTACTTTACAAAAGTAAGAAAATAAACAAAACAACTTTACCACAGTTACATGCTCAGCAACTTCGTAGAGTAAACCCATTATACTTATTGCGTCCTGTACCTGGAAATACAATTCTTGAAGCCTCATGGCTCTTGTATTGTGCACATCTTGTAGATCTACAATGAAACTCTGAAAAGATGAAAAAAAAAATAATAATAAGGATGTGAAACACTCACACAAGTTATATTTAGTTGGGATGGCGATAAAAAAAAATAGTGGTGGGGGATTTTACTTGCTATGGAACGCTCTATGTTAAAACTAAGAAAGCTTGTGGCTAAATTAATTTTAGACTGCCAATTCAATTTTATCAGCCAAATTGTTTCAAATAAAAGTGATACGTTTCTATCTATGGAGCAAAGTATTTAAAGAAAATTCGAAAAAATTCCCCCACCCCCCAAAAAAACTCAAAATCCTATTCTCAAGTCTCAACACTGGTATTCCCTGCCAGGACTGAGGCAAGCAAAGATCTGCTTGAAGGAGGGGAATTATAACCCAGGGAAGTCAGGAAGCAATGCATCGGCCTCAGTAAGAATAAGCTCCGCATTCATAGGGGGGTTTTAGTATATGTACCGCCGTAGCGAGAACTCCAGGCTAAAAGATTTATCAAAGGGACTAAGCAGAGAGTTTCAGACTACCTTCTGTCCCTTAGTGGTATAGGACTGAGGACCTTGGTGGGTGTAGTGAGTGGACACACACATGGGTGTCTAGTCATTTGCATAATATAGGGAGGATGTCTAGTCCCATATGTCAGAACTGTGATGATGGAGTTAGGGAAGCGGTGTATCACCGCTTATGTCAGTGTCCCCGTTTCGCTCGTACTAGGTTTCGAGTATTTGGGAGGGCACCCACCACCCGCGGGATTGCCTGGGTGAGTTGGAGTTGAAGGATGTCTTGGGGCATTGCAGATTGACCGGTAGGCTACCGGGGGATGAATTGGGGGTAACGGGGGATAAAAGCCATATAGGCTTAGGTTCCAAGCCAATAGGCACCCAGTTTCAATAACAATACGGGGTTTCTAGCGCTAATGACCGCAGTTGTCGATGCGCAAAAAAAAAAATACGGGGTTTCCTCAAGGGGCATTGTAGACTTAGGGCGACACCTGACGAAGCTGGGCTTGAAGAGTGGACAGCATGTACAGATTCTGTGGGGGAGATGGAGGAAACTCCAAGACATCACTTAAACATATTGCGATGCTGCCATTCAGAGAAGATTCAGGAACTTGGCCAGTTACCAGGAAGAGGAGGGGCACGCACATACCCTAGAGCCCTCCAGTATCTTAAGATTCCTTGGTATATTAAGAACCTGGTGGGGTTGCTGTTGGCAACCTGAAAGGATGCTGAAAGGACAAGACCGTGTAGGTCGTCGCAATGCAACGGGCCCCTTCACCTCCCCCCAAAATTATGTCGTTGCTAGAACCCAGAGTTCTACTAATTTGCAATTAAAATTCTAATTTTTGCATAAATTAGATTTTTGCATTAATTCAATTTTTTTGCACATTGCAGTCACAGTAAAATGGTTGCTGCAAAATGAAGATAAGCAACCAATAATCTGCATGCTGATTCCCACAAGAATTGTGTAAAATATATTGTTTATTATATAAAATTTGGTTCAAAATTGTATTATATACAATGCTTAAATGTGAGACTCCGCCTCCTGACCCCAACCCTAACCTACTCCTTTTCTTTAAAATTGCAACGTTACAATGTTTAGTTGAGCTGGCCATAAAAATGGTGGTGGGGATTTTAATTGGATTCCTGAGCGGCCGCCTTATGTAAAACTGTTTTCGAAAATAGTTGATGGAAACCATACACTGTACTGAAATGACACTTTAGAGGAAAGCATGAGGCTATTCTGTTCCACCAGAACCGCCCCCCCAAATCATTTCCCTGGGAAAATGTTGCAAATAAAAGTGATAGGAAGAAAAGAAAAATCACGAAAAACTGAATTTACAGTCGCACTTCCGTTTGATGAATTTTATCTGAAATCTTCCGTTTCCAGATGCAATGGTTAAGTACCTAAATGGAATACCAAGTTTGATCTTACTGCAATTTTTTTCGTTTTTAAGGTATTTTTTTGTTCGCACTCTGGGGACCTACCTAGTGTGAAACACTCACACGACTTTTTGTACTCCTTTATCAAATACAGTTATATTATTGGACAACCTCTATGGATGGTCGTGCCTAAATGGAAATTCCAAATTTGAGCTTTTCCAAAACATGTATCCTTTGTAAAAAAAAAACAAACTGAAATTTCGAAAATGTGGTACGATCACAGTAAAATCCATGTTACCTTGTATTCACCCAACGTTATATCCATGGCAAAGCCAAGTGCCTGATTCACTCGGCCGGCACTTAAAAACCAACTATCTTCTATATATCTACATAATTGGGAATAATAAGTGCCAATAATTAGACATTTTTCGCATAAATTATGCAAAGTAGGATCTGGAAAAAAAAATACAATATTTTTAAAATTGGTTTTATGGCTGTGACAGGAAGTAAAAACAATGTGATGTGAAACACTCAGCCACAAAAAAAAATGGGCCACTTAGTTTGTTCATTAATAAATAATATTTATTGCAATAATTTATTTGTAATACAATTCGCTACTAAGTAATATCTTGTTAGTGTTAATTTCTCACATTAAATCTTCATTTCGGGCAGAGGTATTCGGCCCAAGAACCAAACACTCAGAACCCCTGGGAAGATTTCCCAGCATCTGCAGTGTTTTCACTGTTTTCACTAGGCGGAAATATCCGCAATTAAAAGATATGCTCCAATTTAACCTCCAGAGGGGATATCGGAATCAAAAGATTGTTATACTTTCCAATAGCCAGGCAGCCATTAGAGCGCTGAGTTCTTAAGTTGGTTTGGAAATGCTTAGGCAAACTCAATGACCTGGGTAGAAGGAATAAAGTCCACCCTTTTTTTGGGAGGCAGGGCATGTGGGCGTTGTAGGAAATGAGATGGCCGATGCTCTAGCAAAGAGAGGCACTGCATCCCCACTCTTGGAGTCTGAACCCTTTTGTGAGGCCAGCGACCATTTTCTCCTAGGGGAACTTAAGAAAGAGGTTAGGAAGAGGAAGACGTAACTTTGGACACTCCCTCCCGGGATTGAGGCAGGCAAAGATCTTCTTGGGAGATTACAACCCCAAAAAATCGGAGGAGGCAGTAATGGTCTCAGTTAAGAACTAGCTCCGCATTCTCAGGGGTTTCCTAACGGAGCACTGTAGGACTCAGAAAAAACCTGACGAAGCTGGGCTTGGAGAGTGATGCGGGGGAGGGACGGAGGGAGGAAACTTCGATACATCTCCTCACGGACTGCGAGGCTGTCACCTAGAAAAGATTTAGGAGCCTGGGTAATTACCAAGAAAATGAGGAGAATATATCCTCTCTGAAGCACTCCAGAATTTTGAGGGTTCCTAAGGAGCTTAATCTGGTGGGGGGGGGGTGTTGTAGGCGAGATGCTCGAAATGAAACTGTCCCCCTGATAAATGGTATGACTCCCTCCCTGCCATCTCCACACACAAATTCGACCGTCTGCAAAATACAGACCAAATAGCGATATATCTGTTCTGTGAACAGAACAACCCCCCCTTACAAATGATTCCTGGGTTAGTACTGGCCCTGAATCCTGGTTTCCAAACCATTACATCTACAACTCACAATCGTCTTCGAACAGTTTCAGAGCTCACGATGACCTACTGAACTTGTATAATAAGTTACTCCTGGGCTGCCATCTGTTTAACCCTTCTAATGACCACTTCCGGATCTTCGACCGTATCCCCCCCCCCAGTTTCCCTAAAATGTACGATTTGCTCGCAGAACCGCAAAGAACGTGGCATACCTTACATATTAATACCTTAAACGGAATATGAAGCTCTTGTTTGATGATCTCACCAAGATTACAAATAGTACCACTTACGTAAGAGACATCAACTTGGTAATTTTAGTGAACTGACATACCTAATCCAGAGATAATTTTGAAAGTCCTTTTAGCATTTTTGTGTTGTAAAGATCCGGCCACTATGTAGTCGGTATTGCTGCCCAAATAGAATGCTAGAAGATCACCAACCAGTTTGTACTCTTGGCTCTCTACTGGTATACTGTCCGCAGATACTGTCAACAAAAATTCTAGATTCCGATATACAAAATACTGTAGGATCAGCCATGAATGGTCACAATATACTATACGGACTTCGAGATGGCTGTGGATTCGGAACTTTAGAGCCACTCATTTCCACTGACACTACCTAACACTCACACTAGGGCCAGCAGAGGTAGTTGGTTTGTACGACTACCTAGGAGCCACAATAGATCAAGGTGGCAATGGATTTTGGGTCACTTTATAGACACTCCCTCTACTCATACATCTATCACTGACACCACCCAACCTCACGCTAGGGTCTACAGAGCTAGTTGATGTATACAACTACCTGGGAGCCACAATAGATCTTCTAGGTAGCAGTGGATTTTGGGTCACTTTATAGCTACAGCCTCTACACATACATCTACCACTGACACCATCCAACACTCACACTAGGGCCAGCAGAGGTAGTTGATATGTACTTAGGAACCACAATAGTTCTAGGTGGCAGTGGACTTTATAGCCACTCCCTCTACATATACACATCTACCACAGACACCATCCAACACTCACACTAGTTACAATTTTTTTTTTTTATTATTATTAATATTTAACTATTTCTAAACAAATAATCTAAAAATTCCTCACCATTTATAAAGGAAGCATTATCAAAATAATCCATACTTAAATTTGGCCTAGTTTCACGCCAATCTGTTATTTCATTTATATTTTTTAATTTAAAAATGTTTTTCTTTCTTTATTTCCTTTAACTTTTTTAATTTCTTTGCCTAATCTATCACAGTACTAGAAAGAAACAAACAGAAATATAAAGGATGAATATATATAATTTGGGTCCGCAATGCTGGATAACATCTCTGATTTTATTCGAATATTATAAGCGAGATGACTTTAAATTTTAAATTATTCCACACGAATTGATTGGATAGAATCCAAATCCAGTCGGAACTAAAATAATCAAGCTATAACGGATAAAATCGTTGAAGAAGTAATATAAATTAAAATAATTGAATGGAGTATCAGCTATATTGGACCCAAGATATTTTAAAATTCAGAAATTTTAAATAAAAAAAAATCCACTTGCAATTTTTATAAAATAATTTACCTCAGGCAACTGTTCCGGTGTTAATCCGGACATACTTTTATTAATATTTGAGAACTGTACGAATTTAAATTTTTAAATATCAAAACAACATGAGCGTAGCAAGTAGACTTTATCAATAAAAACAACTGATAATAATCCCAAGTTTGCAATGAATTCACAAAATGAAACTATCGTATGTGGTTTAAAAATAAAGTAATAAATTCAAGTAACACAATAGAAGTAAACTTAGAAGAATTTCAATATTATTTAATGTGGTTCCTTTTTATTAGTACAGAATATTTGTAAGATATCAACCATATTTGTCTGTGGGGGGAGGAACCAGAATTTTTTTGAAAAATACATGACTTTCTCTTACAGCTGTTGATACAATTATATATTAATTATATATTATATTATAATTAATTACATATATAATGACAAATTTTATTTAAACTTTAAATTTCACAATTTTGTTTTCAATTATAGATAAGATGTAGGTGGGGAAAAGTACCAACCCAGACAGGTAGGTAGTAGAAAAAATGAGATTACAGGGTCATTCAATAAGTAACGAGACAAATTGCTGTAGCTCAAAAAAAGATTTATTTAATCAAAACAAAACTTCGGCTACTTTTCAACATAGTCCCCCAGCAACATTTTATACACTTGCCCTGTCGTTCTTCTAATTTGTGTATGCCTCTGGCATAAAATTCTTTAGGTTGATCTCGAAACCACTTTTGCACCTGATTTAACCTAACTTCTTCATTGCATTGAAGATGTTTCCCTCTTAGAGCCTCCTTAAGGGGTCCAAACAATTGAAGTCCGATGGGGCGGGGTCGGGGCTGTAGGGGGGATGTAGCCCACCCCACTTTTTGAAACGTTTCTTGAGTTAACTGTAGCCGTGTTTGAGCGCGCGTTGTCATGAAGCAAAATCACGCCTTTAGTCAAGAGTCCACGAACCTTTCGTTCGAATGGCAGGCCTTACTATGTTTGTGAGCATACCCACTGTAATACTGGCTGTTGAAGGTTCGTTGATCTTCGAGATAGTCACAACAAATAGGTCTCTGCGAATCCCAGAATACTGTAAGCATGACTTTACCTGCAAACGGCTGGGACTTGAATTTCTTTCGAGTGGGAGAACCCATATGCTTCCATTCAAGTCTTTGACGCTTAGACTCCTGCTCAAAATGGTGTAACCATGTTTCATCAAATGTTACAATTCTACTGAAAAAATTCTTTTTCAATTAAACATTGTTCTTTCAACTGTTGACTGATTTGAAACTTGGTTTCATTGTGGGCGTCCGTAAGTTCTTGGAACCCATCTCGCACAAGTTTTCTTGTACTCCAGCTTATTCTGAATAATGTTATGGACAGTTCCCAACACTTACGTGCACTTCTTCAGCTATCAGTTCAACAGTAAATACGCCTGTTGTCCTGAATTAACGCGTTAATGCGAGATTCAAGCGAGGAAGTTGCCAACTTCAACCGGTCGCTCAACTTCGTTACTCGTCACAGAAACTTACATGGCCACTTTGTAAACTGTCCTACCCATTTGTAAATGTTCGAACGTTTGAAACAATTATTCCCCGTACACTTTCAACATTCTTTCGTGGATTTCACTACTTTTGATACTCTCTGCAACTAAAAATCTAAATCACTGAGCGTTGTTCTTCCGAGGTGCAATGCTCGAGTGGAATCGCCATTGTTGACTGAATACATTTGAGGTTTATGCTCATCAAATATTCTCGAACAGCTAATGAGAAACTAAGTATAAGGATGCTAACTTGATGCCCTGAAACTATTGTATTGATTAAACAAACCGTTTCTGAGCTACAGCGATTTGTCTCGTTACTTATTGAATGACCCTCCGTAGTATATGGAGTATAAAGAAAATCATTGTTTCGGATGAAACGGAAACTTATGGAAGCTTATTCAGTTAATGGATTGATAGCAAAAAAGGACGGAATATATGTCTTATAACTCGAACTCCGATGAATTACAAATCGAAGATTGGATAATGCTCCGTAGCAAGTAGTTTAAATATCTTAAGGTTTGCATCTGGTAAATTTATCCGTCGTAGCATGCATATTCCTTTTGCTTCTATGTGGAAGAAAATCGGTTACGAAGATTTACGTTTTTCACTGAACAGTTATTTAAATTTTACGATTTTATCCATAATAACATCAACGTACTTCATTAAATTTGTTACATTAACCATAAATAAAGAGTCAGAGACCTATCACTTTTGTTGGGAACTTTTTTCCAAGGGGAAATTTCTTTAAAAGAAGTTATTTTTGGTGGAGAATGTATGTATGGTTCCCACAAAAATGTCATTTTATTAAGTTTAGATTAAAAAATTACTATTCAAGCAAATATTTAGAAAAATTACAAGTTTGAATGACGCAGGGAGGGACTCTAACCCAGATACTGCAGCCTACCCATTGACGCTTATTTTGCCAACCCCCAATGTCTAGTAGAAGAATCCTCCCCTCTTCATGAGGTCCAGGACCCTCCCCACCAGTCCTTCTTGCAGTACGATCTCCTCCGGTCTCAACGTGGCAAAAATTTCGTACCGCAATCTTCCTAACATAGGCTGCACAAGGGCTCCTACTCAATTAACCCAACCTTGTGCAGATATTTCTTGAACCTACCATGCCCTGTAAACAGGCCAACCATCAGACAAATGTGATACCTGCTTAAACTCAGGATTTCTCTGGTTCTTCTCTTTACACAGACCTGGCATAACCAATTTTGCCGTGTTTTACCCACAGTGCTTAGCCTCCAATCGGCGACTATGTTCTCTCTGAGTCCAATCCGTCAGAGATGCTCTCGACATACTTTTGGCTATCCCCAGTACAGGTTTCAGCCCACAGAATGGAGTGTTCACCGCTCCATTCCTGGGCAGTTGGTTGGCTAGCTCCATTACCTTTTATCCCCTTCTGTCCCGGCACCCAAATACCAGCCGCACTTTATTGTGCCGAAAAAGCAACTCCCTCTACACTCCCTGACTAGGAAAGAAGTGAGGCCCCAAGAACCTTCAGAGCCGCCTGGCTATCCGAGAAGAAGCATATCTCCCTATTTTTAGGGTCCATACCTTGTGCAGATATTTTTTGAACCTACCATGCCTTATAAACAGGCACGCTATCAGACAAATCTGATACCTGCTTAAACTCAGGATTTCTCTGGTTCTTCTCTTTACACAGGACCTGGCATAACCAATTTTGCCGTGTTTTACCCACATTGCTTAGCCTCCAATCGGAGACTATGTTCTCTCTGAGTCCAATCCGTCAGAGATGCTCTCGCCATACTTATGGCTATCCCTAGCATAGGTTCCGGCCCACAGAATAGAGTGTTCACTACCATTCCTGGCCATTTGGTTGGCTAGCTCCATTAACTTTTTTCCCCTTGTGTCCCAGCACCCTTATACCAGCCGTACTTTATTGTGCCGGGAAAGCAAGTCCAGGGAGTCTCCACACTCCCTGACTAGGGAGTAAGTGATAGCCTTCAGAGCTGCCTAGCTATCCGAGAAGATGCATATCTCCCTATTCCTAGGGTACATACGTAAATTCTCCTCAGCATAGACCTTATAAGTTTGAATAAGTGTTTCATATAAAAATTTTCTAACTATAAATGAAGCGTCCAAAAAAAAAAAATGAATCACTTTTGATGATTATTGTAAATAATAGACCCTCCCCCCTGTTTATTACTTTAATTATTATTGTTTAATTATTTATTACATATACGAGACAAACATCCTTTAGACCTTGTAAAAATATCAAATTATCAGATTTTTTTTTTTTATTCACACGAAGGTTACATAACCTGCACTAATCACAATAATAAACAAAAGCTAGAGATATTAATCAAAGCTTTTTTTTTTTTAATATCTCGATATGATAGGCATTTGTATTTCCTGTATCTTTTATATTATTTATAAATACGGAAAATGTATTACCAAAATATATATATATATATATATAATTAAAATTTCGTTTACAGATTTCTTAATAAGCATATATAAACATAAGAGTTGAGTTTAGAATGACCAAAAAGCAAGATATAATGTATTATGGTGCCTTGTTAGCTTGTATTTTCCTCATTCATTACAGCAATGCATGTGTAAGTGATAAATATATACATATATACCAATTTATAGTTCTTGTACTTAGAAGAAAGGACTAACGCCTCCAAAACCTTCACCCCCAAATTTCTTTAATTTTGCACGATATTCTTGAAAACCTTTCCAATGATTTTTTTTTCTATTAAACTTACGTATACTATCTACCACATATAAAATACTTAACAATTTTATTTGTCGTAGAGGGGGTGATCTACCTACTAATCTTAGTAGGTAGAGAAATAGTGATTATATTATTGCCCAGTAGAGAGCAATAAAAATACTACAACTACATATTAGCCCCGTTTACACTTACGCTCCGATTTGTCGGTTTTAACATGCCGCTCCGGAATGCCACGCCGGAACGCGTGCTTGGAGTGTGATGCTAAAAAATGTGAACGCGCTAGCCAGCACATCAAACTGTAGGTATGGAGCCGTGCACAATTTAAAGGATTTTGAGAGGCGTGCGGAATTTCCACCGAGGTGGAATGTTTTATGCCAGACCTGCGCGCCAAGACTGTACTCCGAGCATGTTTGAAGATCTAGCATTTACACAGGCAGTTTTGGCATGCACGTTTGAAGCGTACGCTCCAAAATTGTCGAAAAACCACTCCGTCTAAATGTACCTATTATGTGCGGAATACATACATTAGGCAAGTTTACACGTACGATTTTTCCCGCAGTTTTGGCGCGTAGACGCCAATTTTCCCATTCCAATACATCGTGTAAATGCTCGGACGGTGGTGCGTGGAACGTCACGTAGTATGGAATAGGTACATTTACACGGAGAGATTTTTCGACACTTTTGGAGCGAACGCTCCTGTGTCCAAAACTGCCTGTGCAAATGCTCGATCTTCAAACATGCTCAGAGCGCAGTCTTGGCGCGCAAGAAGTGCTGGCGCGTCTCATAAACTTTCCACCTCGGTGGAAATTCCACACGCCTCTCAAAATCCTTTAAAATGTGCACGGTATTGGACTTTACTCTCCATGCCTACAGTCTGATGTGCAGGCTAGCGCATTCACATTTTATGCATCACACTCTAAGCGCGCGTTCCGGCGTGATACTACGGAGCGGCATTTTAAAACCGACAGATCGGAGCGTATGTGTAAACCGGGCTAATGGACACCAGGAAGCGCGTGCCGGCTAGCATTTACTTGCAGCATTGCAGAAGTATCATTATATTCAAATTTATAAAATGTTGTGGACAAAGGAATGTCGTGGTGCGTGCATATTGAACTTTTCAACCTGGCCCAAAATCCATCACGCCACTCCAAAACTGTACATTTTTGCGTTTAGACGTATGGTTTTGGCCTGTTCGGTCCAAATGCGCAGATTGGAACGCGTTCCCTGGACTGTTGTTACACTTTTCGTACAACGTGCCAGATGCGTACACTCCAAATCTGCACGCCACTCCGGCACGACAGACGACACTACAAAACCGTCAGAGTGCAACCTACGTGTAAACTGAGCTATTACATTAACATTACAAATTATAATACATTACATTTGAAACTAATGCCACAAATTATCATAGTCACATACTTAGTTCTTAGGCTATGATATTCTGATCCAAGTTTTGTAATCTTGAAAATGACCTGGCTTCCAGGTGTTGAAAGCTCGATATTCTATAATATATTGTAAAAAAAAAAGAGACTTTTTTGTAATTTAATTTTATCCATCATATTTTGTAAACCTATCACTTTTATTTTAAACAATTAGTTTTGGGTGTTGTGAGGAATCTGTAGTGTTCTATTTCTTTTTTATTCATGTTAAGGCAAGTGAGTAAAAATTACTAGTTTAAAATTTGAATTTTGTTCAGATTTATCATTGTACAAACAGGAGTAGAAGAAAGTCGAGGTGAGTGTTTCACACCAGATTTTTCTACAAGTATTATTTATTCTTTAAATTGATATAAACTATTAATACGTTGAAATAAATTTACATAGACTTTAATAAAAATTTATGGCAGAATATTTAAATAATTCAATCGAGATCTGCCATAAAATTATTGTTCATAAATTTGATTATATTTTAAAGCAGGGGCACCGCGTCGATAAGAGGAACAAATTTAAATCCCAGTGCCCACTGCCCCAAGTCCCCATAAAATAAAATTTGGCGTAAAATACTCACACGATTTTCTCTTACTCTTGTTTATACCAATTCTAAAATTGATAAATTTTGCGAATCAATTACGATTTTTTTTTCGCAGAAGTTATTTCCGCAGAAACTGTAAAATATGTTTCTTTTCGTGCAATTAGCATTCCAAGTTTCAAGATAAGTCCCTATGACTCAAAAAACAAAAACTATTCAGGTAAAGTCGCACATAAGAGTTCTCACTGATTTTGATTCAAATTTAGAATTTCTAGTAATGCGTCTAATGTAGTGATAGAACTATGTCAGAGATATTTTCCATTATAGCCTGCTTCTTTTTATGGTCATCGACCGTAAAACATCAGGATGTTTTTTGTAAAACAGTGTGATAACATAGACTTACTTAGAGCCAAATTTAGTTGATACACTCATTCATTGATATAAATTTAGCCGATATAGTGTGTAACAGAAACATTACGTTGTAGTGAACTCTCTACACAAACTTGGTGAATTTGCTCTGACTATGGATGAAATTACGAAACCGGTCAGTAACAAAATGAATATGCATGCTACGGCGGATAAAATACCAGATGTTATCCAGCATTTATGTGTGTAGATAATAAAGTGAAATTAAACAAAATCATAAAGTCGCACCCGGATGATTGATTTTGCCCAAAACTTACGTGGTCAGATATGGTGGTTGTATCAAAAACAGGAATACCAACTTTTCCCTGCAACTTTATGTTTTCGATTAATTTTATATATCTACACACTCACAAGAAGTCGAGGATGAAAAGTCACAAGAAGTTCAAACTTAGTATTCCCATTTAGGCACTACCACCAGCATCAGACATGGAAGATTTTGGGCAAAATCCATCAAGTTGGAAGTGCGATTTTACTGAATGTTTTTTTCGTTTCCAGTATTTTGTAATTTTCTCGAAAAAACGGCTCCAGCGATTTTTTAAAAACTTTGTTAAACTATCTGCGCACACAAATATATGCCGTCATTTTTATTTGAAGCTATTATCTAGGATAATTTGATTTTCCGTGTATTCCTAGGGTAATCAATATTAAAGATTTTCTTTAAAGTACCACTTTATAACAATGTATATTTCTGCTACTTAGGTAGATTTTGTGTGGGGTTTGGCTATGCAGCCCCCACCTGGGGTTTGACTATCCACCGTGGCACCCCAATTTAGTGTTACCTCTCCAGAGGGCTGTCTGTTTAATTAGACTTAAGAGTCCTGAGAAAGGCTCTTGGGTTATGCTTCCAGAACCTGCACATTGCGTGCAGTACTGTTTCTTTTTCTTCTTTCTGACACAGGTTATCCCGTTCAGGCTCATGTGATGCATGTGCTTGTTAACTTACAGTTAAGATCCGCTAGACTTCTGCTTAAGGATATTCAATGCTTGACTTGTCTGGCGGTGACCGTGCAATGCGGACCACGTCTACAGCTGCAATGGAGACTTTATTGGGAATTCCATCGCTCTTTGTAGAGGTGAAAACTATGGCAATGGAAGCCTGTTATAGAATTAAACAGGCAGGGTAAGCGATATGGTCACTTTACCATTCATCGCGAGATGCTTTTGAAGGTTCCTGTTACAGGTTTTCCCTCAGGTAGAATGTTGAAGACTTTTGTTTTCGAGCATTCTTACAGTGTCAGGTTTCCCTCTAGGAAAGATTGGTCAAGATTGGGTCCGTCTGGTGTGATACCTGATAATTACCTCCGGTGTTACCCGGACGGTTCCAAGAATGGATGGTAGGTCTGGAGCTGCGGTCTATTTTGAGACCGGGATCATTTGGCAGTATCTTTTGGTGAATGGACCACAGTCTTCCAGACTGAGGTTTATGCTATTCTGTGTTGCGTCTTGGATGAGAGGGTACGTAACACTAACTTAAAAGGTGTTTGTATCTGCCGGACAGCCAAGCTGCGCTGAAGGCGCTGAGCTCATGTGTCTTCACTGGAAGAGCTTTCTTTCTAGTCTGGGTGCCAGGTCACATGAGAATTTTTGGGAATGAGGAGGTGGATAGGTTTGCCAAATTAGGCGCCTCTCTTCCTTTCATTGGTCCCGAGCCTGTTGTTGGCGTGTCTTCCAGAAATGGACAGCTTCACAGCATTCATCCTTATGGATGAGCTCAGTTGGTTTTCGGCAGTCCAAAATGCTCATCGGGGATCCGGACAAGGCCATTAGTGAGACGTTGCTGTGTCTTTCACGGAGCTCTCTCAGGCATCTGGTTGGATCTCCTTACTGGACATTGTGGTTTAAGGAGACATCTCTACATAATGGGGCTCATGCCGGATCCATTTTGTAGAGTCTCTGAGACAGGGAGGAAACACCCATCCATCTTATGACTGATTGCCTGGGTTGTGAGAAATTAGTTTCAGGACCTTTGGTCGGAATAGGAATCTGTGGAAGAGCTTAGGCTATTTCCGCTTAAGGTTATTGTCCGATTTATTCGGACTGCGGTGAATCTTAGATGGATTAGATCTGGGTCTGGATTTTTGTTCTAGACCCGGTTTGTTGCTGTTTTCCTTGGGGTGGCTATATGGGCGCAGTGAGGCTTTGGATAGCGTAGGGTTTGGTCCCTCCCTACAGACAAATAATAATAATAATAATAATAACTCTACAGTGGCCCACAGACATCCTTATGGCTGCACGGCATTGTTGGAGTAGTTCTGCAGTAACGTTTTCGCCTGAACTTTGCGGCCTGGGGTTTCAACCCACTATCCATGTGCTCTGATACCAGCACTCCTAAAGCACTTTGCAGTAGCCTTAGAAAGGGTTCCAGTGCCGCCTCATTGCCCTTATAACCTGAATGCCCATGAAAATTCCATGTCACCGTCCTGTCAAAATTGGCTCCTAAATAGTTAGCTTCCATGACAAAGGAGATACTCACCTCTTCTGCCGCCTCAAACTATACACTTTTAATTCAAACTTAACTTTCCCGGAAAAATTGATGAGTAATCTGTGACGTTAAAATAATAAATAACATTTGTAATTTGACGTAACAGGTTGTCAAAATTTAATTTTAACAATTTATGTAAATCGTATTTTTGCTTAAAAAGATAAACAAATTTCAGGATTATGAAGTGAAAATCAAGAAAATTGAAAAATGCAAAGGTGCTAAAAATGAATTGGAATTAATAAATCCAGGGATTCGATTGGATAAAGATTGCAAAATTGTGCCAGAAGGATGTGTACAGTTTAAGGAACCTTGTAATAATATAGTAGTAAGTAAATGTATCTCTACAAGATCTACTTCTATTATTACTGCTTGTAGCATGATTTGATCTGAAATATCTCAGTATGACCAAGATATATACAAGAATCAGGCTAAATACTAAATTGCATTAATGTACTAACTACTAATGTACTGCGAACTGTAATAGAGACCCAAGATATATACTTACATTAATGTATATATCTATGTATGAGTGGCATTAATGTACTGCGAACTATAATAGAGTTGTGTGCAGTTCTCTGTAGACTGACATACCTACACAGTTACAAAGTAAACTACTAGTTGACTTAAAGTGATTTTGTCCCAATTTTAATATGACCAAGATATATACTAGAATCAGGCTAAGTACTGAGTTGCATTAATGTACTACGAACTGTATTGCAGTTACTGTGTGCAGTTCTCTGTGACTGACATACAAAAGTTGCAAAGTAAACTACTAGTTATCTTAAAGTATAATATTTTTTTTTAATTTTTAGGTTAATTATGAAATCAAGAAAAAACCATCGGTAATGGCTTTAGTTAAAGGTTCCAAAGAGGCATGTAATTTAAAATATAAAAATTTTCAAATGAAGTGCCCAACACAGAAGGTAATGTATAGTTTACAAGTGTGGTGTTTACTTAGTTATCCACGGGGTTTTGGGTGCCGTTGAGTCTGAAAATTTGTCTGTATACTGTAGTAAGAGAGAAAGTTGTGTGTGTGAGTGTGTTTTACACCAGATTTATTTGTTTATTAATTCTTTTGGGTACTTTCAGAATGCCAAAATCTGTGCGGAAGACGACATGACTTTTGACGTCCCACCGAATGCTCTGAAGATGGGTGCCGGTGGTGGTGACGTTGATGTACACTTCACTGTGAAGGCAGTTAATTGTGAGAGCTGTTTTATTGCAACTGGTGCAGTAACCAAGAAGAAATGAAATTATCGTCCATCTTATTATATATAATTAATAAAATATTTGTGTTAATTTCTCACTATATATATAAATAAACAGTTGTATACACAAACACCGGCCTGGATTTTACATTATCCTCTTGCTCTCCTAGTAAGGAGGAAGTATTGTGAATCGTGTACAAAATTTTCGATATCTAATTTTTACAGGAAATACACGTTTTTGAGGTCCCCTGAGTCCAAAAAAAGGTGTTTTTTAGTCATATCGTTAGCCCGCAAGGGGTATCTGTTGCCTGCAGTTACTTGGAGTAGCGACCACAGCTCCAGAACTCCATGCACTTCGTCAGAACAGTACACAATACACTTAAAACTACATACACTCTATACTTTACAGCAAGGACAAACATAGTACACGAACTAGGGTCTCCGTCCCTAGTTAATTGCGAAAGCCAAGGGAGAAGAAGGGATTACTCAGAAGTAGCGCGCCGGACTAGCAACGCGGAGGTCCCGGGTTCGAATCCAGTATGCTGCCCTTAGATTTTCTCTTCCTAGGAGCCTCTTTAACTCACTGTCCGGTGATGGGTAGTGTTGTCTGTAGCTAGAGAACGCTGCTTGGAGAAGGCTCCGGGGGGGCATAATAGATCTTTCAGGTCGCAGTGCAATAATACCCTACAACAATCTACATCTAGCTATATCATTAAGGTGCCACCCAGGAGACCTGAAAATAAGCTTTTCGTAACAATCGTCAACCGGAAGTACCACTTCACTAAGTTTTTTTTTTCACTTATGCCCGATTTTCTAAAAAATAGCTCCAACGATTTTCTTTAAACCTGGTATATAATAATATAATAACTTTATTTGTTAGAAGGGCAGAAGCCCTACACAAAGGGTTCGGTTTGCAAATACTTTAAATTTTACAAGTTCGAAATGAATATAAAACATAAATATTGTTGCACTGCAAGTACTAATAATATCTTATTAATAAACATTCCAAACAGAAAAATAAAAACAAAAATTAATTTTAAAACAAACACAAATAAATATCTTTTCTTTACTTTACTTATTTAATAGAAATGCTCTGAGCTTCAATGCTTCTGTAAAAAAAAGAACAAGTTTTTTATCTCTGAGGCACACGAATTTCGAAATGCTAGAGGATAATCAAAATACATAGAGCTAGCATCAATTAGCATAAATTGTAAGTAGTGGTTTCTAAAAGAAGTGTACATTGGGCAAGAAAACAAAATATGATATAAATCTTCTTGCTGCTGCTTATTACAAACAGGACACAGTTCACTGGGGTTTATGACATATTTGATATGGCATATTGTTATTTTTATTATAAATTTGGAGCTCAATCTGAGTTGCGCAAGGAACTTTACAAACTTAAAATGAAGATTTAATTAGAAATAAAATTGCTCCTCCTTTGCTCCTCAAAGAATAAGACTGAATGTATCAGACGAAAATTTGATTTATTTACGCATTCTATGTCCTTTTCTTTCAGGTAGTTGGTATAAATGTTCAAAAGTTGCTTTTTCTTATTTCTAAAAAGGCTAAGATCCTGCGTCTGCAGTAGTTCCGAAAAATCTATACAATCAAATATATGACATAATTATGAAATCCAGTTATATCTTACATTGTTAGAACTATTCTGCTGGACAAGTTTGATGAAGCAACAAAAAGGATATCTAGTGGATGGCATAGCTTTTAATTTATAGAGCCAATTAAGGGCTAACTTTAACAGTTTGAACTTGATATGTACAACTCCTACTTCTAAGCGGACCGCAAAATTGGGAGTACCACGCGGAAGACCCAGCAAACTTTTAAAGAAACTTAGATGACAAGTTTCTAGGCTGACAGAATACCTGAGTCCCCAGACATTAGCTGCATAAAGAAGCGTCCCCATAATGACGGCATCCAGAAGTTTAATCCTAGCTTCCCAATTAACTATTTTTGCTCTAGTGTATGTACTTATTACAGCACTAATAGCTGTTCTTGCTTTTGCTAGAGCATTTTCGGAGACTTTCAAAAACACTTCAGAGTTAGAAAACACCGTTCCCAAATAATTATAGGATGGAACGTACTCCAATCTGACATCATTAAAAGTTAAACATCTGGGTTTTTTGCTATGGGATTTCGCAAATCTAATAATCTTTGTCTTATCAGTATTGATACTAAAATGATTCTCCTTACATGTCTCTAAACACCTAAGTTTTGCACGTATATCGGAATAGGAGTCACAAAATAAGACTTCATCGTCTGCATAAAATAACATTAGAATATCAGAGCCATTACATTTTGGAATACTGAACTGCTCTCTAATTTGAAAAAACATTTCAACATCACTGATAAAAAAGTTAAATAGTATGGGGGATAGGGTTTCCTCTTGAAGAACCCTTCCGTTATCTCCACCGGATTTGACAGTTTATTACCGCATCTAATTTGCAAATTAGCATTCTTATATAGACATTTAATGATTCTGATTACTTTGCCACTAATCCCAATTTTATATAATTTAAACCATAAATGATCCTGATTTAAGTTGTCGAATGCTCTTTTAAAATCTATAAAAGCGCAAACAGTTCCCCCCGAGGACGAGAAAGTTTGAACTGAATTACTGATGATAATATAAAAATTATCTATACAGCCCCTATCCGAACGGAAACCATTCTGCGACTCATGTATGGTGCCAGAAGCATCCGACCATGTGAGGCCTGTTCGAAATTATCTGAGTACAAATTTTTAGTAATGAATTTACTAATACAATTAAACGGTAGTTAGTTAATACTATTTTATCTCCTTTTTTGAACAAAACCAATAATACTACTACTCTTTGGAAAAAATAGAATTAAACATTGAAACAATATAGAGATGCCAATTTTGAGGCAAAGATTGATAAAATTCATAACAAATACCATCAATACCAGGTGCTTTACCAGACTTACAATTAGCCAGAACATTACACAACTCTGCGCTCACTATTTCAGCATCTAAAATAGGATGTCTGACATCAACAAACAATATATTTGATATAATTTTAGCGGGATAAACATTCTTATATAAAGCTTTCCATTCTGCACAAGAAATCAGACTTACAGACTTAGAGAATATTATTTTTCCGATATTGATTAATAGTATTCCAAAATATTTTACTATTTTTATAGTCACCTAGCTTTTCTATTAAAGAATTATTATACATTTGCTTTTTATTTTTCAATAATTGCGCATATCTATTTTTTTCATTAATATAATTTACCTTCAATTGGGAACCATAATTAGATGCTTTAAATTCTTTTAAAAGAATTTTCACACTTTTTTTTTGTTCAATACAATATTCGTCATACCATGCTTTATTCAGAAATCTTTTACTTAAAGAACCGACAAAACTATTCTTATAAAGTGACAAGGCAGATGAAGTCTCATATATGGCAGAAACCATAAACCTGGTATATCAATCAGTAAACATACAAAGAGCTACAACTTTTATTTGTATAATTTTTTTCCAGGAAAATTCATTTAATGGCACTTTTAGGGGGATGAGTTTGGAGGGTGGGTTAGGTTTTCCTTCAGTTAAGTTTTTTTTCAGTTTATAACAAAATCGGATGATCAGAAAATAAATACGTCTTTACTGAAGAGACGACTCCCAAACGATTTTCGTTAAAACTAAGTATGCTAACTACACATATAAGGAAGCTACAACTTTTATTTTGTAAAATTTTTCCAGGTAAAGTCATTTAAGTGTTTGGGGGGAGCGGTTGGGGATGGAGATGTGGGGTTCTGTTTTCCCACTGATTATTATTTATTATTTGTCTGTGGGGGAGGGGCCAAACCCTACGCTATCCAAAGCCTCACTGGGCCCATAGACCCCAAGAAAAACAACAACAAACCGGGTCTAGAACAAAAATCCAGACCCGGATCTAATCCGTCTAAGATTCACCGCAGTCCGAATAAATCGGACAATAACCTTAAGCGGAAACCCCAAGCTCTTCCACAGACATCCTACTCCGACCAAAGGTCCTGAATCTAATTTCCTCACAACCTAAGCAATCAGTCATAAGATGGATGGGTGTTTCCTCCTCTGTCTCACAGACTACAAAATGGATCCGGCATGAACCCCATTATGTAGAGATGTCTCCTTAAGCCACAATGTCCAGTAAGAGATCCAACCAGATGCCTGAGAGCGCTCCGTGAAAAACACAGCAACGTCTCACTAATGGCCTTGTCCGGACCCCCGATGAGCATTTTGGACTGCCGAAAACCAACTGAGCTCATCCATAAGGATGAATGCTGTGAAGCTGTCCATGTCTGGAAGCCTGGCAGACATGTGCCAGAAGACACGCCAACAGCAGGCTCGGGACCAATGAAAGGAAAAGAGGCGCCTAATTTGGCAAACCTATCCACGTCTTCATTCCCAAAAATTCCCATGTGACTTGGCACCCAGACTAGAAGACATCCTTCAGAAAAGAAGCTCTCTTAACCTAGGTTTTTATAACCATACCATAAATCCAAAAATCACCTTGGGAGTAATCCCCCAATTTTTACCTACGATTCTTCGACATTGCCAAAAGGAAATAATTGCCTTTTGATGCTGTGCCTTAACATGTTCCGACCAATTTAATTTACTGTCAAGAACCACCCCAAGAAACTTCACCGATTTGCAAATCTGAACAGAAGTTCCTAATAACCTAGGAAGTTTTTATCCTACGTCTTCTTCCTATTAGAAAATAAAATCACCTGGGTCTTACTGGGATTAATTGAAAGACCCTTATCCTGAGTCCAATCACATACCATGTTGAGGGGTTTTCCCACTAAAGTGCTATCATAGTTAATTTATACAATTCTACCATTATAAACTAAAATTAATTAAAAATAAATAGATTGCCCAAAAATTTTTGAGTATCAAAGAAAATTAGGAAAACCGGGAAGTGCGTTTGTTTTTTTTTAACAAGTTCCCCCCCCCCCCATTTGTCCGATTATACATCATAAAATACCCGGACAATTTCATTAAACTTGGATATACTAATTATAAAATTTGTAAAATTACAAATTTTTTTTGTAAACTACAGTTAGAGCAAGTTGATTTTTTAGAGATATGGGAGAAAAGTTGGGTAATTTATTAATTTAATGATAGCAATAAGTTAAGAATTGCTTCTTATCCTAGGTTTACCATTTTGCGTCATTGGGGGAAATTTAAACAAATCTCAGAACACTTCGTTAAAGGAAATAACATAAAAATTAAGTATTTAATTTTTTCTTTTCCATAAATAAATAAGTGGATATGAAAAACCAGTGGTTTGCTGGAGGGGGAAGGAAAAAAGGTCCATAGTGCCCAGTATTATATTTTTATGGTTGAAGCTGCTATAATTATTTGTAATTATGGTCTAGGGAAGGGAATAGATAAGTGATTAGCGTACTGGACTCCCACATGGAGGTCCCGGGTTCGAGTCCAGCTGTGCTTCCCTTAGATTTTTTCTTCCTAGGAGCCTCTACAGCTCACTCACTGTACGGTGATTGACAGTGTTGTCTGTAAACTTGAGAACTCTGTTCGGAGGCCGGCAGTGCACTGAGAAGGCTCCGGGCGCCAATGACCATAGATAATGACGCGCCTTAAATAAAAAATAAAAAATTAAAGTCTAGAAGATAGCGCCAATAACATTATGACTCATAGATTAGAGTCATAATTGAACATGAGGTAATAAGACATAAAATTTTCCCATTCTAAGATAGCCCCTGAAGAAGACAAACAATGTTTGTCGAAACGTCGGGTTATTAATAAAAAAACACTTAAAAATTTTTTGGGTGTTTTGTTGTGATACCCCCTGGCTGATCAGCCAACTAACAGATACATCTGATCATTTCTAACGGCCAACAATTGCTACAATTTGAAATGTAGAAATGAATTTAAATTGCCCTCTTTACCTTGAAGTGTATGTATCTTTTGTGCAAATAAAGCAGAGAAGAGCCTGGGCAGTTACCAAGAAGATGAGGAGAATATATCCACTCTAGAGCCCACCAGAATATTAAGATTCCTAAGGAGAGCCTTATCTGATGGGGGTGCGGCATGGCACAATAGACTTGAAGATCGCAGTGCGGCCTAAATAAATAAATAATACCTACCACTTGATTTTTTTGGTGGGTTCAGGGGGTACAGTAGATTGTTGAAGAGGATTATTGCACTGCGACCTGAAAGATCGATTTGTGCCCCCCCCCCCCCCGAGCCTTCTCAGTTCACTGCCGGCCTCCAAGCAGGGTTCTGTAGCTACAGATAACACTGCCCATCACCGGACAGTGAGTTGTAGAGGCTCCTATGAAGAGAAAATCAAAGGGCAGCATGCTGGATTCGAATCCGGGGACCTCCGGGTTGCTTGTCCAGCGCGCTACACGAGCTACTCCCTCCCTTCGAGGAGTGCAGTAAGCTTTCCCATATAGTATCTTTGGGATACTTCTACACTAATATTGGTTAAATGTACGAAATCTAAAAATTATATATTTAAAAATGGTAAATTAAAAAGAATTATTTTTAATGAATCATTAAAGAGAATTTTTTCTCAGTTAGGTTGGTAACAATGGTTTGATGCTTTACAGAGTAGAAGGTTTAATTAATAAAGTATTTTAAACAGTATAATGAATGAATTTAACGAAGTAAAAAATAATTTGTTTATAAATGAAGATAATTTGCATATGGTTAATGAAATTAAAGTGGAAAATGATGAGACAAAATTGAATTTGAATGGACAACAAATAAAAATTGAAGATTTTAATTGTATCAAAAATGAATTCAATAATATTGATATTGTTAATAATGAATTAATTAAATTTAAATTTAATACAGTGCTAAATGTTAATGAATTTAATATAGACAGCGTTAATGCGAGTAATTTAAATAATAAAACTGATTTAAATACAAATTTGTCTGGTTTAACTGGAAAAATATTAAATTGGCCATCAGATTCTTGGGAAAATGGTCCTAGGCGTTCAGCATTTCAGCCATATAAGGTAAGTTCTTACTTTTTAAGTTTCTTACTGGATCAGGGGTTCTTAACTAGGAATCCAGATCTGTTTTGTGGCAGGAATATTGGTGAAACTGAGTTATACTGGACAATCAGGGCCTGACACTTGCATTAGTAAACAGTCAACAGTAATATCCCTAAATAGCCGTTCGTTATTTCTTATATAATATATGAAAACCAGAACTATGTGAGAGCTTAGTGATAGATTAGATTTTCAGCTTCAGGTGGGCTATACCCCGGCACCGCAGCCAACATAGGCTTATTGTGCCATACACAATTATTTCTAGTAGATGAACCCTTTCCTAAAGAGTTTAAGGGCTTATCTCCCCAGGTCCTAATGTACCAAAGGTTTCGTATCGCAGTTTGGTTACTCAATCAAAAAGGAGATGGGGGCTGTTTCCTCGTCCTGACTCAGTCTGCACAAGGGTTACGAGCTTATTAACCCCTAAACCTGCCATGACCCGTAAATAGCTTTGTGACCAAAGAGATCTGGTTCCTACTCAGGCTAAGATTCACTTTTATCTTCCTTTTACACAGTTTTGACATCATCCTTTTTTACTGTGTATTGCCCCTGGACTCACGCTTTCTTCGGAGCGCATCCCCGATGGCGGCACGGTTATCCCCCAGGATAGGCTCTGCATCACAGAACAGAGTATTCGCCTAGTTCCTGGCCAGTTGTTCAGCTGTCTCGAGCTTAGTGATAAAATAAGCTGAATTGTCATGAGCTTGTTTCTCCAATAAAGATGATAATCCGGGAAGTAATCCGTAAATACCCAGGTATTGTCAATAATTGTTGATTTTTTTTTTAGATTGTTTTAGGTGAATATTGCACTACGACCTGAAAGATCTATTGTGCCTCCAGAGCCTTCTCAGTACACTGCCGGCCTCCGAGCAGTGTTCTCTAGCTACAGACAACACTGCCCATCACCGGGACAGTGAGCTGTAGAGGCTCCTAGGAAGAGAAAATCTAAGGGCACTGAGCTACTCCCTTGCCTTACGCCACTTAACTAGAGACGGAGATCCTAGTTTGTGTACTGGATTTGTCCCTTGTCTGTAAAGGTAGAGTGTATGTTGTTTATGTGTATTGTGTACTGTTCTGATGAAGTGCATGGAGCTGTAGTAACCCGTCAAGTCGCTACTCCCCCAAGTAACTTGCATGCAGCAACAGATACCCCTTGCGGGCTAATAATTGTTGATAGTCCAATATAATTCTTGATGGTATTATACTTAATTACAGTATGCACAGACAATATTTAGATATTGTCGGAATGGTGTTAGTTGAGAGAAGTTATCTGTCATGTTTCTCCAGAATAACTCATTATTATCAAAATTTGTAAGTATCCGCTAGGATAATCAATGTTCCCGCAGTTAGTAGGTTCCTCTTTCACAACAGCTTTTTCAGTCTCGTGGTGGAATGAATTTAAAACGTATATCTCCAACATTAAAAAGCGTTTAAGAACTCCAGATCTAGGTCTGTGATTGATAGCAACATACTGCTAGTCTAAAGAAGGAAATCTGGACAAGTATAATTAATTTACACTTATCATAATTGCAGCCAGCAACTGTGCTAACAAATCTACAACGAGGCAATATCCAAGCTAAAACACAACATGTGGATGTCTCCCAGTTTACCTGGCATATGAAAGCTGGCCGTGGGGATCTGCGCATGGAGGACATTATGAATGGTATAATTGAGGAAGTTTTACTATCTTCCAGCTAATTCTATTGGTTTATTGCATAATTACATGTGTAGAAGTGGTTATGAAGTCCACAAATCCGCTGCCACCTAAAAGATTTCTTGTGACTCCCAAGTATTTGTACATATCACTTACCTCTGCAGGATCTGTTGTAAGTGTTGGGTGGTGTCAGTGGTAAATGTTAGATGTACAGAGGGAGTGGCTATAAAGTACACAAAGCCACTGCCATCTTGAAGATCTATTATGGCTCCCAAGTAGTTGTACAGATCACTACCTCTACAGGCCCCAGTGTTAGTATTGGGTGATGTCAATGGTAGATGTATGTGTAGAAGGAGTGGCTATAAAGTGCACAAAGCCACTGCTACCTTGAAGATCTATTGTGGCCCCCAAGTAGTTGTACACATCACTACCTCTGCAGGCCCTAGTGTGAGTGTTAGGTAGTGTCAGCAGTAGATGTATGTGTAGAGAAAGTGGCTATAAAGTCCCAAATGTACTGCCAACTAGAAGATCTATTGTGGCTCCCTAAAGGTGTCTTAGTGTACACTTTTTTCGTACTCAGGGGACCTCAAAACATGTATTTCCCCCCAAAAAGTTAAATTTCCATAATTTGACACGATTATAAGAGGAAGTGAAAATGTATTCTCCAATGAATGACACCAAAATATCTCGCGACTAATAAATGCCTATCACTTTTAATTCAAACCTTTTCTTCATTTGATTTTTTTAGAGAGTTAGCAGTTATGGTTTACCATAACCTCTAAAGTGCAATATTAGTGCATTTAAATAAATTGAATTATGATTTCTTTTTTTTTTGGATTTTCAGTTGTTGATATAAATGAAAAAGATGAACATGGAATGACGGGGCTGATGTGGAGTTCTGCTTATGGACAGACAAGCACTGTACAGCGACTCCTGGACAGAGGATCAAATCCAGCGATTTGTGGAAATGGCCGGCAGACTGCTTTACATTTGGCTGCTTATGGTGGACACCATGAAATTATAAGACTTCTCTTAGCGTATGGTGCCGATGTAAATGCTGTTGATGAGGTAATGATTCTCAATCTGGTGTGAAACACTCACACGACTTTCTCTTACAATTAAATAATAACTTTTTTAATCTGGAAATTTTTCTTTATAATTTCAAACGTTTTATGGCATTTTGTATATATGTGCATTTTCAGGGAGGAAATACGCCAATTATGTATGCAGTTTGTGAGGATCATCCGCATGCAGTCTATGAATTATTATTAAACGATGCAGATCCTTGCGTTAAAAATAATCATAATATGGCACCATATAAATTAGCTGTAGAACGCAATTGCAATCAAGGTGAAAAAATTAAATGCATTTTCTTTTATTAACTACCATTTAAACAAAATTAATTAGAAATAAAAGAGAATTGCCAAAATTCTGAGTTTCAAGAAAAAAAATTAGTAAACCGGAGGTGCATTTATATTGAAAATTTTTTGCGATTTTTTCGGATAAAAACACCGGGGAGTTTCATTAAATTTGGTGTACTTATAATTACTGTTAAGTACAGTAAGAGAAAGTTGTGTGAGTGTTTCACACCAGATTTTTTTTTTTAAATTTTTTTTTAACCACGTCTGCCGCCATGTTGCGCTATACCAGCTTGCACCTTTTTATAACTTGTTCTTACTTGTTCTAAACTTCATAGTTTACTTGGAACTGTGTAGGTATGTCAGTCCACAGAGAACTTGCACACAACTCTATTACAGTTCGCAGTACATTAATGGAATTTAGTATTTAGCCTGATTCTAGTATTTACTTGGGTCAATTAAAATGTGGACACAATCACTTAGAGAGAAATAGTAGTTTACTTGGAATTGTATACCACAGATAACTGCACACAACTCTATTACAGTCCGCAGTATATTAATGCAACTCAGTATTTTGCCTGATTGTAGTATATATCTCGGTCATATTAAAATTTGGACATAATCACTTTAAGAGAACTCAGTCCACAGAGAACTGCACACAATTACTCTGTAATATTTTTTTATTTTTCAGCAAAAATTGTATTGGAGAAGCACATAATGCACGTACTGAGTACACAAATGTAAATTTATGAAACATACGAAAGAACTTTGTAGAGCTGTATCTTCTGAGCGCTGAGTCTTACATTTTTCAGGTGGAAGTTTTCGAGATTTTGTATTGATATTCAATGGCTGTGCTTACAAAAAACAAAACAAAATAAAACTAGGCGGAGCTTAATGACGTCACATTGCCCCGCCCAGTTGGTCTCAGTGTGTCAGAGTTGTAAATAATGTGTATTGATACTATAATTTTGATGTAATCAGTATTAGTATGCATAAAAATAATAATAATAATAAAATAATGTATTATTAATACAACTAATTAAAGCTTTCTTAATTATTATAATCAGCTGATTATAATTAATAAATTACAAGTTATGTTTTTATGTTGTTTGTCATTTTATATTTAATTACCCAATTTTGTAAAGAATCTATGGAGCAACAAAGTAAATGTACATACATACATACATACATATATATATATATATATGGCACCGATAATTTCCTTTCTAGTGATTCGAAATTCTGTGAAATTTAGTAGAACTATACAATGAGTCAAAAAAACAACAGAATGGGGAGCCATTGTTCGGTGATTTACTTGAAGTAATAATTCCACATTTCACACTGTTCAGACATGATCAACAGTTCGGAGAATTTAGGTATCGTAAAAATAATTTTAATCCAAATAAATTATAAATATATTAAATATATACAAAATATATATATATCATAATACAAAAAGAATTATAAAAAAATCGGTGGATATTATGTGGGTTAGAGCCTATTCTGAGGTAAGGTGACCCCAGAAATTCTTACTCCATAGCAATGTAGCAATAATGGAATGACTGGTCCAGATTTTTTTACAAATCCTGAAAATTACAATAATCAAAATTAATTTAGCTCTCAAGAGATATCAACTTCAATTTTAAAGCTAGCATAGAGTACTGTTTAGGGTATCTTTCACGAGGGTATTATATACGAGGGTCATTCAATAAGTAAGAGCGTCAAGTTGGCATCCTTGTACTTAGTTTTTCTCATCAGCTGTTCAAGAGTATTTGGTAAGCATAAGCTCAAATGTAATCAGTTAACAATGGCGAGTCCGCTCGAGCATTGCAATTTGCGAAGAACAACGCTCAGTGATCTAGATTTTTAGTTGCGGAAGGTATCAATGGTAGTGAAATCCACGAAAGAATGTTGGAAGTGTACGGGGAATAATTGTTTGAACCCGTTCGAACGTTTACAAATGGGTAGAACAGTTGCAACTCCTCTCTCAAATCTCGCATTAACACGTTAATAAAGGACCACAGGCGTATTACTCTTAAACTGATAGCTGAAGAAGTGCACGCTAGTGTTGTGGGAACTGTCCATAACATTATTCAGAATAAGCTGCAGTACAAGAAAACTTGTGCGAAATGGGTTCCAAGACAACTACGGACGCCCACAAAGAAACCAAGTTTCAAATCAAGTCAACAGTTGAAAGAACGATGTTTAATTGAAAAAAGAATTTTTCAGTAGAATTGTAACATGGATACACCATTTTGAGCCGGAGTCTAAGCGTCAAAGCCTTGTGTGGAAGCATACGGGTTCTCCCACTTGAAAGAAATCGAGTTTTTCAAGACCCAGCCGTCTAAAGGTAAAGTCATGCTTACAGTATTCTGGGCCTATTTATTGTGACTATGTCGAAGATCAACGAACCATCAATAGCCAGTATTACAGTGATATGCTCACAAACATTCGATTGAAACGTCATGGACTCTTGACTAAAGAAGTGATTTTGCTTCATGACAACGCGCGCCCATACACGGCACAGTTAACTCAAGAAACACTTCAAACAGTGGGGTGGGAGATCCTCTCGCCCCATCGGACTTCCATTTGTTTGGACCCCTTAAAGAGGCTCTACGTGGGAAACATTTTCAAACCAATGAAGAAGTTAAAAATCCGGTGCAAAAGTGGCTTCGAGATCAACCTAAAGAATTTTATGCCAGAGGCATACACAAATTAGAAGAACTATGGGACAAGTGTATAAATGTTGCTGGGGACTATGTTGAAAAGGAGCCAAAGTTTTGTATTGATTAAATAAATCGTTTTTTGAGCTACAGCGTTTGTCTCGTTACTTATCGAATGACCCTCGTAATAGCTGCTAAGATGGTTGTGATTTTACGTTTATGTTTGTATCCGTGTATGTTTTGGTAAGTCCAGAGTTTCTAACTAGCTTTTTGCTGGCCTGGATAGCTCTAAAGGGCCAGCCTGACTGTTTTTTAAGATAAACTAACACCGGAGCATATTGGCTGAGGTTTTTACTTGTTGGAACGGATGCTGAGTAACATTGCTAAGTTTAGGTAAGCGAAAAGTTCAGAAAAGGTGGAAGTCAATTGCACTGAAGAATCATCCCAGGGAATTGAACTTAGGATATAACCATTCTAAGCACAAATAACTTTCTTATGGTGTAAACAGGTTACCACATCTCAGGGACATTGTAGATTCAAATGGTACATGGGTTTCAAAGCCTGACTAACAACTCTCGTATTCAAGGAGGAAATATTCTCTGAGAAAACATTCTCATAAGATTCTAAGATTTCTTAGGGGAATCTTATTCCATGCTGTTTTTGTGTGGGGGCATCCTAGCGGAAAGGGGATCCTCCTCCACCCACGAGATAGGAGCCAACATGAATTTATATTCCCAGATGTCATCTGGAATTTTATCCGTCTTAGCATGCTATGTTTTTCTTCGTTCCTGACCTGGTTTCGGATATTCATCTTCAAAAATCCGTGTAGAGAGCTGACTTCAACTTAATGTTTTCTTTACCGCTAAACTTGTTCATATCAACAAGTGGTATTGAGACTGATAAAATCCCAGATGTTAATCCAGTATTTGTGGACCCAACCATATATTCAACTTTAAGAATAAGACTGAAGGAAGCATAGGCGACCAATCTCATGCCGGATCCATTCTGTGGAGTCTGTGAGACAGTGGAGGATACACACTGTCCATCAGACTATCCATCTTATGACAGACTGCTTGGGTTGTGAGGAAATTAAGTTCCAAGGACCTTTGGTCGGAACAGGATGTCTGTGGGAAGAGCTTAGGCTATTTCCCTTTAAGGTCCGATTTGTTCGGACTGCGGTGAATCCTTAGACGGATTAGATCCGGGCCTGGATATTTATTCTAGACCCAGTTTGTTGTTGTTTTTCTTGGAGTAGCTATGCGAGGATCCAGTGGGACTTTGAATAGCGTAGGGTTTGGTCCCTTCCCTCAGACAAAATATTAAAAAATAATTATGATTGAGGAAGCCATGGGAGTCCTACAAGGAACCCCACAGCACCATCCATTGAGTGAGTGAACCTTAAGACTACAGCCCCGGGCTAAGGTTCTCTAGCATTCCTAAGACTCTAGGGGAAAAAATATACACATATCGTAAAAAGAGTAGAAACCAACCTGATATGCCTGTTGATCACACTTTCCACTATAATATATCGTACTTGTTGGTGGCAGTGAAGGTTTCGAAACATTTTCTCCCAGCGCCTCATTATTCTCATCGTCCCTCTTCGCCATGATGATTTCAGCGCTTCTGATCTCATCAGTCCTTAAACATAGATTTTTTTTTTTAAAGAGTAATTGTAAGACAAAGTCAGATTTTTTTTTTTTTTAATTTAAGGCGCTTCAACATCTAAGGTCATTGGCGCCTGTAGCCTTCTCAGTGCACTGCCGGCCTCTGGACAGTGTTGTCTCGTTACACACAACGCTGAGCTGTGTTGAGGCTCCTAGGAAGAGAAAATCTAAGGGCAGCACAGCTGGATTCGAACCACTGGAGCCCAGTGCGCTAACCACTGAGCTAATCCCCTCTCTTGCATCTTACTGCTGTTTATACAATTGCCTAAGCAGGGAGTAGAAATGATTAATTGTAGTTCAGAAAAGAGCGCCAATAACATTGAACCAACTCCCATATTTATATAATAATAAAGGCGTTTTCACCGGAAATACACATTCCCTGAGTACGAAAAAGTGGGTTGCCACAGCTCAGTACTCCATGCATTTCGTCAGAACAGTACACTACATACACTACACCCTTTATAGACAAGGGACAAACACTGCACACAAACTAGGATCTCCGTCCCTAGTTAACTGGCGTAAGCCAAGGAAGAAAGAAGGGATTAGCTCAGTGCCCTTATATTTTCTCTTCCTAGGAGCCCCTACAGCTCACTGTTCGGTGAAGCCAGTGAAGTCTGTAGTTAGAAAACACTGCTCAGAGGCCGGCAGTGCACTGAGAAGGCTCCGGAGGACACAATAGATCTTTCAGGTTTATCACTAGTTTCACATTAATTTAAAGACACGTACCCCATCTATAGCTCAGAAAATCTCAAAGTGGGGGGGGGGCTCATCTCATCCAGAACGTTCCAGCCTATTATAATGCTATTTTTGTTTTGTTTTGTTTTTACCTCTTTATACGATTCTCTGTAGTCAATGTACGATTTTGTGGAAAATTCTTCAATTTAATGGCTCGTGCGGTGGATGTTTCAACAACTTTATATGGTATCTCCTTCAGTTGGCTTTCAGACATGCCATCTGTATCGATTAGGCTAAATTCAAGATGGCGTTTAACTTCATCTGGAAAATGGCGTTTACCATCTGTAGGACTTCGTGAACGAGACCTGTTCAAAAAAAATAATAATAATCGTAAACTATGATCTTTTTATATTTCGCGGCCACTTTCATTATCAAAAACACTTGAGATTCCGCGCTGAGACCGCGTCAGTGGTTTGTTAGAAAACCGACGTTTTTCAGCCATTAGAGCATTTAGCGCTTTTGTCATCAGCTATAAAATGATTTGGGAATGCCTAGTTAAACTTAATGACCTAGGCAGGAGGAATAAAGTCACCCATGTTGGCAGGGCATGTTGGGAATTGAAGGGAACGAGATGGCCGCCGCTCTGGCAAAGATAGGACCTGACTCTAATTGTGGGCTTAGCGACCAGTTTCTCTTAGAAGAAAACTCAGGAAAGTGGAGGAAGTAAAGAGGTCTCATCACTGGGAACTCTCTTCCCGATCTGCGTTCTTACGGGTTTCCTCATGGAGCATTGTCGAGTCAGAAGACACCTTATGAAGCTGGGTTTGGAGAGTGACAGCACATGCAGATCCTGTGTGGAGATGGAGGAAACTCTATTACATCTCCTAACGGACTGCGAGGCCCCATCCAGAAAAGATTCAAGATCCTTGGTGGTTACTAGGAGGAGGAGGGGAGTATACCCTCCCTAGAGCCCGTCAGGTTATTAGGATACCTTAGGGATCTTAACCTAATGGAGGTGTGGTAGGCGGTATTCTCCTGGGACGCCTAAGCACAATAGATCGTAAAGGTCGCAGTGCATAGGGCCCCCTCAGAAAAAATAGAAACAATGGACGTTTCGCTCCATGCTGCTCTTCAGGACCGTTACACCTTTCCTTATTGGCTTTCTCAGTATGTAACTACCCTGAAGAAATTCATTGCAACATGGTCGAAACGTCTGTTTTTAGCAAACCACTGACGCGGTCTCAACTCGGAAACTCAAATGTTTTTCAATCATAAAATAGCAAAATAGGAAGGAAAGCAAGGAAACAAGCGGAAGGAAGTATCATACAAAAGGCAAAGATGCTACAATTGTTATGTACATGGGAATTGTTGGCTCATTTATTTCAGAAGCAGCATTTGTGGCAGTAGCCTCTTTTTTTTAAAGTAGCTTATGGTGCCATTCCCGATTTTCTAGTACGTGAACCCTACTCTCTTAAGGAGTTTAGGGGCCTTTCACCACTAGATCATTTTGTGTTACTATCTCCTCAGGGTCGCAGCATCACTTTCTTACTCTGTAGACTCCTAAGCCCACATTTACATGGTAAAAAATTTACAAATATGGAGGAGGTGAAAACGGCGGTATTTGGAGTTTTTGGTCTCCCAAAGATGTCTGCAAGTATCGGAAGGAGATGGGCATTGTTGGCTCACAAATGGGTTCAAGTTATAGAAAATGATGTACCTATATTTCGAGGTTAGTTAGGTTAGAGCTTAGTTAGGTGAGTAAACAAACCAATTTTTTATAATTGTAAACCAGAATTTTGTATTGTTCATTTATTTAAAAAAAAAATTCTGGACTATGCTTACCTATGCTTACGGTGCCGTTTGGATTTATTACTATGATTACTGATATAGCTCTCCACATTGTGACTAATTGTTCCATAATAATCTGAAGTCGGTCTCCTGGAAGTAACCACCTTTGCCTTTTGTATGATACTTCCTTCCGCTTGTTTCCTTTGCACTTCGCGCCATTGATCACGTGAATCAATCAGTTCGAATCTGTAAGCATACAAAGAGTTAAACTTTTTTTTGAAACGTTTCTCTTGGTAAAGTCATTTAAAGGGGGACTTTTTGGAGGGAAGTTATGGGGTTATGTTTTCCTCTAAAATGCTATTATAGTTTGATTATACAATTCTACCAAATAAACAAAAATTAATTAGAAATAAATAGATTACCAAAAATTTCAGAGTTTCAAGAAAAATTAGTAAAACCGGAAGTGCGTTTTTACTGAATAATTTTTTTTGATTTTTTCAGTTTTTGCGATTTTCTCCGACAAAAACTTCGCGACGAATTTCCATTAAAGTTGGTATAATCTATGGCGCATCAGTCCAAGGCTTACCAGACGGCGATATATTTGGTGGACGTATAGTGAGCATGCCGCAGTTCCCTCGACGTTTAGTTCTGACCTTTGCTACCTAGGTGCGCTACCAACTGTAGCTTCCCATTTTTTTTCTCATGATGCTGGGTCAACCCTGACTTTGCCTTCACGGGAATTAAATTTGGTACACTAACTATAAAATTTGTCCGAATTACAATGATTGTAAACTGCAGTTTAAGAGAAAGATGTGTGAAGTGTTTCAGACAAGATTTTTATACAATATATGGTAGAACCGTAAATTGTCCTGAAATGTCTCAGTTTATGGATTTTGAGCGGGTCTTAGTGGGGATGTAACCCCCCCCAGGTTAGTGGTAAAATGGTGCTCATTATCTCACCTTTGCTTTGGCGTTGTACGATGTCTCCTTACTTCCTTATCACTTGAACTCCTACGACTACGATTTCTACGTCTTCTAGATTTACTAGAACATTTGGAGATTTCACTTTCGTTATCCGAACCGCGTCTTCTTTGGCTGAAACAGTAAAATATATATATAGAATATGATCTTTTAGGTTTCCGCGGCCATTTTCATGAAAAACACCTGAGTTTCCGGGTTTGGATCGTGTCGTGGTTTGCTAAAAAAAACAGCATTTCGCCCATGTTGCAACGAGCCTCTTCAGGATCGTTACAAAATTAGAGCACACTCCAGGCCACCGTGCCTAGCGCATAGCGCCAAAACCTATGGCCTATGGTCACTTAGCCTTGCCTACGTAGTAGGAAGTTACCATCTCTGCCATGGGGAGGCGGATCTCTAAATATCCGTCTAGTCATTCGCATTACCGCTACTTCATGAGCAAACTCAACAAAGTCTTCAATGTTTATAGCACTTTTCATCAACTCTTTGCAGTCTCTCTCCCCTCCTTTTCAGCTTGAATTCCATTTGGATTATTGCCTCGTCGAGGCGAGGACAACGGAAGAGAACGTGATGCACTGTGTCCCATTCACGGCATTCGCAATTTGGGGAATCTTTCACTCCCAGCTCATGGAGCTTAGAATTGAACTCCTCGTGGCCCGTGAAATATTGCATTACTGTTTGGGATAGCTCCAGCCATCGAATCGACAGTCTGTGATGCAAGTTCGGGAAGAACTCAGCTCTTTCTCTGCTTCATCCCAGTGTCCTTGCCACTTCTCAATCTCCTACTCTCGGATCTTTTTCTTTGCAAGAGCAGGAGGCGTCTGACTGGGCAGTTCCTCACCATCAAGGACAATCATTCCCCCTTTTTTATACTTTCAGGGTCGTTACACGTAGAAAGCCAATAAGGCAAATGAACCTTGATAGAGTGGGAGACTTGGAGGGAAGAAGGAGTCCCATTCTCCAAGGATAAGTCCGCCATTTTGTATTTGGCCAAGTATACTAGTGAAACAAAATAAAAATTGATGCTAAATTAAAACAACGCACAAAAATTTCTCCTTTTTTTGACTATAGTGTGAGTGGACCGAGCTTTATCTCGGTGGAAAAATCAAGTATAACGGTAAAAGTCCATCGTGGGAGGAACGAATTCGTGATGAATTATTCCTTTCATAGTTCCAATAAAAACGCACATCTACTTTTTGTCCAAATTGCCCACTTGCATCAACCGGAAATTTCGTTAATAAGAAGTTGGCGGCCTGTTGACGTGTGTGTAAGTTCATTTGGCTAACGGTGTCTCAAGGACATCTTGGCCTTCCAATTCACATACAGCACGCGTAGCTTCAGCAACTGTAAGCAGCTATAAGCAGCGGGGTAGCTTCTTGATTTTCCTAATTTTTACCCCGCTTGCACGTGATTGGTTGAGCGCTGATGGTGCAGCCTTGTTTTTTGAGTGAAGGCCAGCCATGTTTCAACCGTATACTTTTTTTGCATCAATCCAATTCTTTAATCCCAGATAGGAACAGAATAACCTCCTATGAGCCTATAACTCAGCCATCACAGGATAGCCTCCCTGCTTCAACCATACGGAAAAATAGTAAAAACAAAAAAGAAAAAGTTAAACTAACCTCTTATAAGATTTTGAATCATTTGAAGAACGACTATCTACGGAAATTGAACGCCTAGACGATGATACTCTGATCTGGCTAGCTGAACGTAAAGATCTAGGACTGGACGATGTATAGAGACCTCTAGGTGGTGGTAGACTTTGGGTACTTCGAGGCGATGAACTACGTTTCATCCTGCAAACCAATTTTGGCTAGAATCAATTTTTTTCGAATCAATTGTTTACATTATTTTACAGAGTAAATAAAAGTCCATAGTGGTGATACTTACAAAGTATTATTTATGGATTCTTTTACATTTTCACAAGGGTTTATGGATTCTAACTTGGAATTTTCTGAAACTGGATTTGCTAGAATAAAAAAAAAATAATAAAACTATGACAATTTAAAAGAAAGAATCTATTTTTTAATCTATTTCTAACACGCCTCTTGAGCATGTCCCCAATAGAGGATTCTATAGGATTCAAGTCCCGGAGAACATGCATGAGGCCAATTGATCACATTTATACCGAATTCCTGCAAGAAGCGGATGATGACAACTCTAGCTTGTGTGCGACCGCTTGTGCAACGGTTATTGCGGCCATTTTCAATAACAAACTCGGTGCGGGGCCTCCCAAACTCTCCCACCCCACACCATGATTGTCGTTGAGAAGGAGCATGAGCTCCTTGTACATTGAATGAAGCGCTCCCCCTGCCTTCTACACACATTGAATTCCACCGTCTGAAGAATACAGATCAAATTGCGAATAAAAGCTATCCTAGTCACGGTATGATTAGCCTAAGTTACTACTACTGGCTCTGATGCTGGTCTCTCCTAGCCATCATCTTCGAACAGTTACAGACCTCACCCGTGACTCACCTGAACTTTTAATAAGTTATCCCTGAGCTCGTAACTGTACGAAATCGATTGCGTAGAACTGAGATTGCCGAAAGAAATCGGTCGTCCCCGATATGTTGTGATCCTTCTATGACCATTTCTGTGGCGGCCTCCGACCGTATTCCCACAATTTCTTTAACATGTGCTCGCAGAACCGTAGAACGCGCTATGTCCTTCCCCGTTTTTTTTTTGAGGGTTCATGTACTGTGACTTAGGTGATCTATTGTACCCCCTCTATGCCGTAGGTGAGCTTGCTCATCTATAGCACCCCCTCCCAGTTGAGCTCCCTAAGGTATCCCAGAATCCTGGAGGGTTCTAGGGTGGGTATTTTCCCCTCCTCCACCTGGTAACAACGCAGGCTATTGAATCTTCTTTGGACGACGGTGTCGCAGTCGGTGAGGAGATGTATTGGAGTTTCCTCCATCTCCCCACAGAATCTGCATGTGCCCATCATCTTCTAGGCCCAGCTTCCTCAGGTGTCCCTTGAAACCTGCAGTACCTCGTAAGAAATCCCGTAAGAATACAGATCTTGTTTTTACTCATACTGATGCAGGACTTCGATCTTTCCAGGTTGTCACCCAGACAGACCTTGACCTACCTCAGTCCCGGGATAGTGTCCTTCCCCGTTAGTTGTTGTTGTTACTGTATATATATTTTTTAAATACATAATAAATAAATAACTTACATTCTTGTACGATCTCTTCCGGTATCCGTCTTTGATATTTCCGGCTTGGAATCCGTACAAACTGTGGATTACTTCTTACTCTTAAATTCGACGAACGTATTGATTTCTCACGGCTACCACTGTAAAATAAGACAATAGGGCTGGGGTTAAAACAAAACAAAATTCTTGGTGTGTAATACTCACATCACAGTCATGTACCGCAATTTATTAAACAATACTTAGTGACAAAAACATTTTTTTTCTTTAAACTTGAGAAAATTTTTTACTAAAAACTTTGAGGCTTGCTTTTATAACAGAAATACTTCAAAAAGTGGGTAGGAGATCCTGCCCTCCCCCCCCCCAAGTTTTTAGCTAAACTAAATGTCCAGTAATGACTTGAAGTAATTAAGTCACCTCTGATAGTGGGGTGAACAATTTGTATTACCTATTTCCAATAATATCCGGTGGGCTTGATGTTACTTGAACCAATCGAAAAAATGCATTGTGTTCTACACAACACTTATACAAATGTCTGCATGCAGATTTCGAAGGTGTTTCAAAACCATAGGTATTCTCTTCATTCTGTCCGCATGGAAAGAAACATAAAAATTCATTAAAAAATGTTTAGACACGCTGCAAAGGTAAAGTAAAAAAAAAAAAATCTGGTATGAAACACTCACACCGACTTTCACTTTTTCTAATAGAATGTAATTAATAAAATTTTCTTTAAAATTGTAATGTTACAATATTTTTTTGGGGTGGCCATGAAAATGGTGGTGAGGATTTTACTTGTAAGACCTGAGCGGCCTTATATCAAAAACAAAAAAGTTTGTGCAAATTTAAATTAACTGGCAGACCCCTAAAGAGGGGTCAAATCCATTTTTTCAAATAAAAGTGATACTTTTTTCTTTTTTTTTTAATTTAAGGCGCGTCAACATCTATGGTCATTGGCGCCCGGAGCCTTCTCAGAGCAGTGCCAGCCTCCGGACAGAGTTCTCTTGCTACAGACAACACTACCCATTACCGCACAGTGAGCTGTGTAGAGGCTCCTAGGAAGAAAAAATCTAAGAGTAGCACAGCTGGACTCGAACCGCGTGCGTGTCCAGTACGCTAACCACTTAGCTAATCCCTTCCCTAAAAGTGATATGTTTCTATCTATGCAGCAAGGCTGACCGTCTACTTGGTATGTCAACTGACAGGATGGTTCCTAGACTTCATTTTGAGAAAGACTTCCAAATTGTTATACCGAATAGAAGTGATTTGGGCAGTAATACCTCTCTGCTTTGGTAACTCGGTCTGGTATACAGACGGCTCCAAAACTCCGACTGGGATCGGAGCTAAGGTGTATGGGGGCAGGCCTAAAGTTGAGATTACGGGAAGTACGTAAACCTTCAGGTGTTTCAGGCTGAAGTTGTGGTGTAACAACTCTGAGCTAAGGAGATTATAAGGCAAGGGAATGGAGGGTAGGAGAGTGGCCATATACTCCGACAGTACGCAGTCATGACGGCAATTTCTTCACACCAAATAGTCTCAAGACTGGTGTGAGACAGTCTAACTGCCCTAATTGAGGTGGGTGTTTGGAATAAGCTGGCACTCTCCTAGGTGCCGGGACATGTGGGGTTTCTGGGAAAGGTGAGGGCAGATGCCCTAGCGAGGGAGGGTTCGAAGGATGCCTATAAAGGTACCCAACTGCGGGTTGTCCAGGAGGCTAATTCAAACTTCTATCAGAGGTTGGATAGAAGATCAGCGCTGCAATGGTGGGAGAGAACACCCAGGACAGAGGCAGGCTTATATTCTTCATTAAGAAACATTTACTGAGCCATAGCCGAAGGGTAATAGGGGTCTATTAACAGAGCATTCTAGGCTAAATAGGCACATGCACCAATTACTACTTGCAGATAACGCATTATGCCGATTCTGCAAGGCTGAGGCGGAAACCCCAGTACACATCCTCTATGAGTGTGCCGGCCTGGCAAGGACAAGGTTTCTTCAACTGGAGGACAAGCAATCCCAAAGCCACGAGCTTCATGACTCGGAGCCACTCTTAGCTTTGCTATACCTGATTAAGTAAGTAGGCGAAGCTGGGACGGGTGTGCTATAATTTTACCGGATCCACAATAGACCCCTTAATGCAGATCACAGTGGAATGAGGCTCGCCCTCCCCCATTTTTTCATTCACTAAAAACAATTTTTCGACACCATAACTGTGGCATAACTCAATTTCGAAAATTTAACAAGATCGTCCTTAATTTTTTTCAATTGTATTGCTCACCTTTTTAACATTTACTCTTAGCATAAAATATTTGCCTTTATGGTACATTTTAGTGATTCTGGGCCTGAAACATAATTAATTAATTTTTAATTAAAACCACAGAAAATAATGATGTGAAACACTCACATGACTTTCTCTCACACCTGTCAGTACAACTATGCATGTATAACTCACCAAAAATAGCTGGCCACTTTATTTTTATTCCTAAGCACTATGATGCCACTAGGTGTCAGCCCTAGAAAATACTCTGTGTTATCTTCACCCTACAAAGTGACAAAAATCAGCAGCGGATTAGTGAAATTACGTAAAATTAGTATAAGAACTCAGTAATGTTCCGAGTTTTGAAACTCTACATTCACCGCGAGGGGGGAGGGGGAGTTTGTGGATTCTTTGGGCGCGAAAAAAGTTGTTTTTTTGGTGTGCAGTGAAGGGGGAGGGTGCAGTAGAACTCAAAAAGGAAAATTGTACATCAAACATATTTTATTCCATCATACCCATCAATTATTTTCAAAATTGATGTTTCTATCTAAGCAGCCTTCCCTTTTTCTGGTCCCGAGCCAGCCTTTGCCGTCACTAAGAGGTTCTGTGATAGCCAGATTAGATTTTGGGAGACGAGAATTTTGGGGAAATGCTGGGAGGACAAGTAGAGGTGCCTCCAGGCTAAAAGCTTTATCAAAAGGGACTAAGCAGGGAGTTTCAGACTACATTCTGTCCCTTAGTAGGACAGGACTGAGGACCTTGGTGGGTGTAGTGGCTGGATACATATGGGTGTCTAGTCATTTGCATATACGTCTATAGTCCCATATGTCAGAACTGTGATGATGGAGTTGGGGAAACGGTGTATCCACTATTTATCCCAGTGTCGCCGTTTCGCTGGTACTAGGTTTCGCGTATTTTTGGGAGGGCATCACTTTCGCAGGACTGCCTAGGAGGGTTGGAGCTGAAAGATATTTTAGGATACGGTAGACAAACCGGTAGACTACCAGGGGAGATTAATTAGGGGGATAAAAGCCACATAGGCTTAGCCCTCACGCCAATAGGCACCCAGTTATATAATAATAATCTATGCAGCAATGGGGCCGAGTGTTAGTGTAGTGGTTATGAGCGTGGCCAATCAGAAGTTGATATAGGAAATTAAGGCCAAACCATTTACATGGTATGCCAACAATATCCAGGTTTAATTTCAACATTATAATACCAAACAGAAGTGAATTGGGATAGTGGATGAACACAGTGGGATATTGTCGACAGTCTAAGATGCTCATTGGGGGGTGGGTGAGGGTAATGCTATTAGTGAGATGTTTCTGTATCTTTAATTGGGACCTCTCAAGTATCTGGGCTAGATCCCTTACTTGAGGGTATTGTAGTTTAAGGAGACAACTCTCTAAATAATGAAGCTAATATTAGGAAATTGGGTTTGAGGGTACTTTGGGTACCGACCCTGTACCGTACCGACAGGATGTCTGTGGGAAAAGTTTAGGGCTATTTCCTTTTCAAGGTTATTGCTGGTTTTGTTCGCACTGTGATGAATCCTTAAGATCGGTTAGACCCGGGTCTGGATTTTTGTTTTAGACCCGGTTTGTTGTTGTTTTTCTGGGGGGTAGCTTTATGGGGCTTTAGTGGGGCTTTGGATAGCGTAGGGTTTGGTCATTCTACACAGACTAATAATAAAAATAACAGAAATTTAAAAAAAAAACTTGTGTGAAACACTCACACGACATACTTTTACTCAAATTAATAGGTTTTTAACAAATTCGTTTACATTGTTTAGTTAGGTTGGCCATAAAAGAAGATGGTAGAGGTTATAATTGTATATCTGAGATACTGAAGCGCTTAAGCGCAAGCTCTACACTCAAGATGAATAGTTACATATATATATACGGACGGTTTTGCATCAGCTATGGATGCTGGCTTAAAGAGAGCTGGCTATGGTGTGTACAGTCTCAAAATGGACCACTGTGGATCGCTGGGAGGCAATTGTAGGAATTTTAATGGCGAGATTGTGGCTATAGATTGGGCTGCACAAATGATTTTAAACTGCCGCCCTCTTGGCAAAGTTGTTTTTCGTACACTCTAAGGCCGCAATTCAGGCACTATGCTCCCATTCCAATACCGATATTGGGCAACACAAAAAAAACAAGTCACGTGCTTGCCGTGAAAAAGAAGAACGTGTCAACAAAGCTCTACGCACATCGCGTAAGCAGAAGGATGATGGGAAAGACTGATTTAGACAGTATCTGCCCCCCAGTTGCCTGCCAAGAAAAGTAGTTACATCCAATTTTCCGCCTTCTGACACTGGGCACGGATTATCTCCAGGTTCACCTGTGTACGATAGGTGTCATTGACTCCCCCAGCCCCCTCTGCCTGAAGGAGCAGATGGATGCTGGATATCTAAACACCAGACAGTCTCTGAATATATATATTTATATACATATATAAAAAATTGTATATTTTTTTTTTTGAGATATTTTGTTTTGAGTAGTATAAATGTGCCGTTTTTGGAACAGGAAATTACTGTCCCCACTCAATTCTCGATCTTTAGTCCGAATTCTATCAATGCTTCCAATGTGTATTAATATTATATAAATGGTAGAACCATACATTGTACTGAAGTGGTACTTCAGAGGAATAGCTTAAAAGCTTAACGCTTACTGTTACCCCCCTCCAAAAATCAATTTTCCTGGTAAATTGTTACTGTCATTGATCAATTTTGTCCAACCTTGGTACCAGATGAGGTAGGTCCAACCTTGGTACCAGATGAGGTAGTAGGTAATACCTTAAATGGAATACCAATTTCGAGGCAACCTCCTCAAAACATCTTTTTTCGGATTACATTTTTTTGTTTTTTACCACTAATATTTGTGTCAAAATTACCTACCAGCACAGGATGTAAGTCGACTCCATACATTTCTAACCATTTTACCTTCTCTAAATAGTTTAACTCTGCTAAGGGTGGTTGTTGACCACTGCAAGCAAAAATTGCATACATATATATATATATATAATTTTATGCATTCTTTAAAAAATACAACTTATACCAGATAGTTACAAGTTTTAGTGCAATAAAAACTGTCAGCTTTGGTTCTATTTATGTCTATAACTAATAATATATGTTATTTACAATACTTTAATTACAGCAACTACTAAGGAAGAAGGACATAACGTATGATATATGGCAAAACGTTTAGATATGTCAAGTTTTGCGATTCTGCAAGCCATCGTACATTTTATGGGAAACATGATAGGAGAAGGATCATCCTCGGAAGTAGTAATAGAAGAATCACAACAGATTAGGATACTATACTTTGATCTTAGCCAAAAAGGTGCTTTGTGGTGTATATGGATGGGGGATTGTGCAAAAGTGAGTGCATCTTGAGTGTAAATATTATTGTCTTAATACGCAGGTTAAATGTCTGGTAGGTTAGGTTAGGTTTTGGGGGACTTTCCGTTTCCCCAGGAATATTAAGTTTAGGTAAGTTAGTTTGGCTAGTGCACATCATTTATGTGTTTGCTACGCTCTAATTTGGAGGGTTGAGTCTGATTGGAGGGGCAGGTTTCTTACAGCTACTGAGCTCAGGGATAATTTATTACATGTTCATGGACTCACCGTGAGTTATGAAACTGTTCCGAAAGAAGTAGGTCTAAGTCTGATGGCTAGGAGAGACTAACCTAGGAATCAGAAGGACATTCAAGGTAACGAGGAAGCCCACACAGTTTGGCAAAGAAGGGCGCCTCACGAACGCCCATTGGTTTGGAGCCTTTTTGTGGCATCTGGTACAGAAGTGCCTGTGGGCCAATTGAAAAATGGCTAACATGAAAACATACATTATATTGGAGAAATACTACGGGGCTAGAGGAACTGTAAGATTTTCTTGGAGTTCCCCTCAAAGGCAAAGCACAACCAATCTCCTCTTGGCAACACAAAAGTGGAGCTAAGGAGAGAATTACTGCCCTAGTTACAGGGCATTGCCTTTTAAGGAAGCATCTACATAATATGGGTCTCTTTGCGAGGACCCACTTTGCAGGAAATGCGGCCAAAAGAATGTGGGATACCATTTCACCTTCTTGGAGAGTGCGTGCATTATGTTCGCAAACGATTCCCTGAAATTTGACGTCCACAATCTGAAGCCGAAGGCGGGATCAGAAATTTCACTCGCCTCAACCCTGGCCCATTGTGAGATGTTCTACGGGGTGCCACAATGGGCCCAGCAGTGGACTAAGTGCTAAACCTCCTTGGAGGCCATGAGTTCTAGATTAGATTTGATTATAATCTAGGAATCATCGTGTAAGCAGGTTGTCAATAGGCAAATCTCCATTGGACTGTAGAGCAATGGGGGGAGGGGGCTGTTCTCTTCACAGATAAATCGCGATTTGGTGGAATTCGTGTATCGAGAAGGCTGTTCATGTCCCGGTGAACTCATCTATACGGGAATGGCTCAAGGAGGCGTGTTAGAGCTTGTGATTAGCTTCCAAACTACGCCGCAACAGCTACACCATTGCCCTACAAGAAGAATGGGATGCTGTTCGGCAAGAGACTACTCAAAACCTTATTGTATGGATGCCCCACTGTATCGGGGCCCTTAGTGTTGCCCAAGAAGGCAATACCAAGTATTTGGAGGTTATGCTTGACACCAATACAAATGAAGAGTTAGTGTAAGAACTGAACACTACGAGATATTATTATTAACAACAACGGGTGGGCTATACCCCAGCAATGCAGCCAACAAAGGCTTATTGTGCCATGCTCGCTAATTTCTAGTAAGTGAACCCTCCCCTCCTAAGGAGTTTAAGGGCTTTCACCACCAGATCATTTTGCGTTACTATCTCCTAGGCCGCAGCGTACCAAAGGTTTCGTGTCGCAATTTAGTTATTGCAATGCAATCAAAGAGCAGGTAGGGGACCGTCTCCTCCTCTCCTGACATAGTCTGCACAAGGATTCCGCGCTTATTAACCCCACCTTGTGCAGATGCTTCCTAACCCTACCATGACCCGTAAATAGCCCTGTCACCAGAGAAATCTGGTTCCTACCCAGGTTAAGGGTCATATTGGTCCTTCTTTTATACAGTCCTGGCATCATCCTTTTACTGTGTATGGCACCTGGGCTCCCCTCCAGAGCTCCTCAGGCTTGCTTCGAAGCCAATCTCCGATCGCTGCACGGACCACTCCACCGGTTATCTCCAGAACAGGCTCTGGACCATTGAATGGAGTATTTGCCCCGTTCCTGGCCAGTTGATCAACTGTCTCATTACCCTCAATCCCTGCATGTCCAGGCACCCATATCAGCTATACGTTGTTGTGCCTGGAGAGTCACGTCAATGCTACGAGATATTAATTAGTAGCGAATTTTATTACAATTGTTGCAATCAATGTTAATTATTAATGAACAAACTAAGTGGCCCATTGTTATATTATGCATTAACACTCTAACAACCTGGTATATATATATAAAATACATACATTAGCTGTTTATGCAATTCAGAAATCTTCTTTTCCAATTCTATAGTTTGATTTGAAATGAACCTAAATTCTGACACATATCCTGGGCTATGCCTTCTAGGGTCGTAATCGCCAAGTTCGGCTGGAAATAATAGAATGCATTACTAAGAAAATATTTAATATTTCTATATATGCATAAATAATAATAATAACAATAAACAAAACTGCAGTGCCCACATAGAATCTTACATTGCACCAAATATGCACCCAATTCTGCAGCCAGATCCATAGGTACTGGAAGTCTACCTTGTAAAATATCTTGCTTTAATTGTAGAAAAAATTGATATCTGAAATTTAAAAAAAAATAGAATAAAATATAAATTAAAAAAATCTGGAGTGCAACACTCACACGGATTTTCACTGTAAATGAAATTGGATAAAATCGCGAAAACTGAAAAAAAAAAAAACTGTTCAGTAAAAACACACTTCCGGTTTTACTAATTTTTTTTTTCTTGAAACTCTGGAATTTTTGGTGAATCTATTTATTTCTAATTTAATTTTTGTTTAGATGGTAGAATTGTATTAATTAACTAAAATAGCACGTTAAGAGGAAAATATAACCCTCCCACTCCCCAAAACTCCCCTTAAATGATTTTACCGGATTTTACTGGAACCCCTTACTGTCCCGGATCCCATGGTTATACGGAATAATAAGTTTGACCTTTTTACGATTTTTCATTTTTGAGATGTGCTGTCAGACACAGACAGACTGATTGCTAAAAACCACTTTTTTTTGGACTCAGGGGACTTCAAAAAAACGTGTATTTCCGGTGAAAACTCGATATCAAAAATCTGACACGATTACAAAATACTTCCTCTTACTAGGGGACAGAAATGATCTTAAACTTCAAAATTTTATTCATTAAACCGAACATAAATATAGAGGTGGGGGGGGGAACAAGTACCTACCCAGGCAGGTGGAACAACAAGTGATTAAATTCTAGTCCAGAAAAGCGTGCCAATAACACTGAACCAACTCCTAATAATATTTAAAATTTAAACCCCCCAAAAAATTACGCACAACTGTCTGTCTAAAAAAAAACAATTTTTGACACGCAAAAAATTCCATTAAACCGGAAATACAATTTTTACAGAATAGGTTTTTGAGTTTTGGGAAAATCCCCCCACCAACCAGTTCCACCTTAGAATGTTTGGTGCAAAAAAAAATTGATTTTTCGAGGGGGTATTTTGGGGGGGGGGGAGGGATCTATCAGTTAGTTTAAATTTAAATTCGTACAAGCTTTTTTCTGGTTTTAACATACGAGTGCTTCCACATAAAGGCCGCTCAAGTATACTATGCAAAATTCCAATTTCGTATTAAATTGTGTTAATTTAAAGTAAGAGAAAGTCGTGTGAGTGTTTCAGACACACACACAAACACTCACACACACATATATATATATATATATATACTTACCGTGTAATTTCTTCGACTAGTTTACAGGGATCAACAGCGTAAAATTTTACACCAAAATACAATGTAAACGTCTGCTTACCTAGAAATGATAGTAAACTGATTAAAAAATGGGCTAAAGAAAGATTTTATATGGACACAAATTGGGCGCCAAATGTAAATATTATACAAAAAAAAATTTTGCATACACATACACTCACTTACCTTTTAATTGTCTACAAACACGTTTATTTGCATCTAACCAATGCTGTAAATTAATAATAAGAGTTATTATTTCAATATTGGGAAATTAATTATTAAAAAAATAAAAATGGCGCTTACCGTTTGGTTTTGGGTATCAATATATCTTAAGCCGAAATATGAGGTTTCAATTAGGTTTAAATGGCGGAATACTGTTCTTAATAATTCTTCACCGGTAGTCCTTTCCTTTTAAACAACAGAATATATTAAATTAGAAAAAGATATGTAACAGACAGACAAACAAAATGTATGTACATGGAGAACCCATATTTATACTAAACCCTACAAAGCTATAAACCCTTTCAATTTTTTTTTTTTCAGAAAAATGTTTCAAATAAAAGTGATATCTTAAAAAAACCCTATGGTGCAATAGACGGCGATTTGAATGGGGGTCATGTGGTAAGCATGCCGCAGTTCTCACGCCGTTTAGTTCCGGCCTTCGCTACCTAGGACTCTACAAACACTTGCCTCCCATTTTTTATCACGATGTTGAGTGAACACCGACTCTGCCCTCACGGGAATCGAACCCTGAATTCTCGCATGAAAGGCGAATGCGCTAGCCACTAGACCAACGCGTGCGAACAAATAAAAGGATACGTTTCTATCAATACGGCCAAGCATTCGAAGTATAAAAGAAATTCGATGTAAATCGCACTTCCGGTTGACCGATTTTCTTGAAAATTTGGAATTCTATCAATGTTTCTAATGTACGAGGTGTGTAAATTAAGTAATGAGACTGATTTTTTTATCTTTTTTTTATTCAAATAAAATTACAATTCAACATTGTCCCCTTCAAAGTAACTACCTTGGGAAGCCACACTACGCTGAAGACGATTCTTCCATTCGTCATAGCAGTGCTGGAACTCGGATACTGGAATAGACTTCAGTTGGTCGGTTACGGCTGTTTGAATATTCTCCAATGTTCCAAAATGACGTCCCTTGAGGTGATTTTTCAATTTGGGGAACAAAAAAAAGTCACATGGACTCAAGTCGGGTGAATAAGGAGGCTGAGGAGCCACAGGAATGTTATTACTGGCCAAATACTCATTAATAGAAATCGCGGTGTGACACGGAGCATTTGCACAAATTTTTCTCATCCCCAATTCATTAGTCAAAATTTGATGAACGGTTGTGTGAGTCAAATTCAACTCTTCGCCGATCATTCGGACTGTCAAACGACGATCTGAACGCACGAGATCGCGGATTCTGCCAACATTTTCGTCGGTTCTTGAAGATGAAGGCCTTCCGCTGCGAGGCTCGTCTTCAATTGATTCCCTTCCTTCTGCAAACGACTTAAACCACCTAAAAACCTGTGCTCTCGACAAAACATTGTCTCCATAGGCCTGGCACAGTTTTTCAAACGTTTCCGTTGCACTGTGCCCAAGTCTGAAGCAAAACCTGATAGCACAACGTTGCTCGTAATTGATGTCACTCATTTTTAAAACGCACTGAAAAAACCTTGCTCACAAAAAAAGTCACTACGGACAGTGCAACAACTCTAGCATTTTCAAATTTGCACTGGACGTGTATCAGATGTTTACTTGCCCTACCACGCATGCGCCGCGTCTCCAGTGTTGCCAGATCGAACACTAGAAAATCAGTCACTAGAAAAGCATGACGCTACTGTTCCCTCAGAAACTAACCCCACCCAAATCAATTTCTCCAAGATAATTTTTAAAAATAAAAATGATTGGTATTTATGTGCGTAAAATAGTATAAGAATTTGGAACCGTTTGAAGCCGAGAAAAATCACTAAAAACTAATTAGTTAAGCCGTACACTTCCGGTTGATGGATTTTGCTTCACAAAATCTTCCGTGTCCAAATGCGGTGGTAATATCCTAAAACTGGAATACCAAATTTGGAGCTGCCTGTGGCTTTTAATGTTTAAGATAGATGGTAAGAGAGACCATACATTGTACTGAAATGGTACCTTAGAGGAAAGCGTAAAGCGTACTGCCCCCCCCCCCTAGACACGCCTAAATTCAGTAAAGTCGCACATTTCCGGTGGATTGGCCTGTAATCTTCGCGTGGTGATAGCACCTAAATGGAATTTCTCCCAACTAAAAAAATAACTTTTTAAAACCAGTGTATCAAACTAAATTTGTCTCTGTGCAAGTCACTTGCTGTCACACGTTGTTTTCGACAAAAGAAAAACATACTGATGATGCACAGCCGGCCTCCAAGCAGAGTTCTCTAGCTACAGACAATACTGCCCATCACCGGACAGTGAGTTGTAGAGGCTCCTAGGAAGAGAAAATCTAAGGGCAGCATGCTGGATTCGAACCCGGGACCTCCGCGATGCTAGTCCAGCGCGCCACCACTGAGCTAGTCCATTCCTTCTCCTTTGGCTTTCGCCAATTAACTAAGGTTGGAGACCCTAGTTTATGAACTGTGTTTATCCTTGTAAAGTGTATACAAGGATGTATACTAGGTAAGATGTATACTAGGTGTGTTTATCCTAGTGTATTGTATACTGTTCTACCGAAGTACATGGAGTACTGAGCTGTGGTAACCCATGGGGTCGCTACTCCCCAAGTAACTTCATGCAACAATTACCCTTTGCGGGCAATCTTTGATAGTATAGGAAGTTTAAAGAAAATCGTTAGGAGCCTATTTTCGAGAAAAATCACGAAAAACTGAAAAAAAAAAAAAATTAGTTAAGTCGCATACTTCCGAATTGATGGATTTTGCCCCACGAAATATGCGTGGCTAATGTGGTAGAATACCAAGTTTCAGAGTTTCCTGCGATTCCTCCCCCATTTGATATAACATATAAGGACAACAACTAAACCATATAATAAGAATTCTAAGTTTAAAAGAAAAAAAATGGATAAGCTCTGCATACATGGATATCTTGTAAAAGTTCTTGTTCATCTAGTAAAATAATCTTGGTAAGATATGATCTTCTTTTGACACAGCATTCCATATCACCTGCAAGAAAATCATTTGCACCTCTAAGAAAATGCACTTTTTACAATACCTCCCTTGTTATTTATTTAAACCTCCGTATATGACGATGTTAAAACTTTAAGATATGATTAAGTTTACTTACTTACTTTTGTAATGATGTCCCACTTTTAAGTTACAACTGAAATTTTTTAATTTTTTATCGTAGAATTTTAAAATTATCTAATTTAATCTTATAATAAAAAAAATCCACGCACACATAACTTAATTTAAATAAAAACTTAATCAATTGATTAAAAAAAAAAGACTTTAACGCCAGATTAAACTGACAACACAAGAATAAAGTGAACCTATTCAAAGAATGCCTTCCTTCACACTAACATTATCCCCACTCTAAAATTCTTTTACAATTTAACACCGGCAGATCTAAAACCCAATGGTGGCGTAGCCCTCCCATATTTAAAACAAAAGGAAAAAAAATAAATAAATCTGTTCTGAAACACTCACACAACTTTCTTTTACTGTAGTTTACATAATTATTGTAACTGAATCTAATTAATTTTGTAAAAAAGGTAGAATTGTATAAATGAACTATCTTAAGTGCGTTAGAGGGAAAACATAACCCAACCGCTACCCCCAAAAAACCCCCCATAAATCACTTTACTTACCCCGGATAAATTTTTCAAATAAAATGTTGTAGCTCTTATATGTGTTAGTGGAAAGAAAATCGTTTGGAGCAGTTTTAGTGAAAATAGGAGAAAACTCAAAAAAAAAAAAAAATTTGGTGTGAAACACTCACACAACTTTCTCTTACTCCAGTTCTCAAAATGATAATTGATAAATTTTATAGTTTCTGTACAAAATTTAATGAAATTCGTCGAACACTGAAAAAACTGTCTAGTAAAAGCGCACTTCCGGTTTACTAATTTTCTTGAAACTCGGAATCTTGGCATCTATTTATTTCTAATTAATTTTGTTTGAATGATAGAATTGTATTATCAACTATGATAGCACTTTAGAGAAAAACTAACCCCACACCTCTCCTCCAAAAGTACCCTTAAATGAATTTTCCCAGAGAAATGTTACGAATAAAAGTTGTAGATCTCTGTATGTTTAGTTTATATAAGAAGTTACAAGAAAATCATCGGATACATTTTTGAGAAAATCGCGAAAAAGTGAAAAAATTTAGTAAAGTGGTAATGTAAACGCACTTCTGGTTATCCGATTTTTTTCAAACTCGGAATTTCAACAACTTACTCAATTCTAATTAACATTATTTAGATGATAGAATTCTTTAATAAACTGAAATCGCACTTTAGACAAAAACCTAACCCTACCCCACCCCATAACTGCCCTTAAATGAATTTTCCCAGAGAAACATTTCAAATAAAAGATATAGCTCTTTGTATGTGTAGTTGATATAAAAAGTTTAAAGAAAATCGTAAGAGCCATTTTTAGAAAAACGCAAAAAAGTAAAAAAGTCAACAAGTAAAGTCGTACTTCCGGTTGAGGAATTTTGACAGATGACCACTGTCAGATGCCATGATGATACCTAAACGAATATCAGTTTCAACTTATACGGTTTTCGTTTTTCAGCTATGCTGTTCACAACCCACACACACACACACACACACACATACACACACACACACACACACAGACCATTTGCTAAAAGCCACTTTTTTTGACCACAAAACGGATATTTCCGGTGAAAACTCTATATCGAAAATTTGACACGATTCAATACTTCCTCTTACTAGGGGAGTAAGAGAAAGTAAAAAAATCTGGTTTGAAACACTCACACAACTTTCTCTTACTCCAGTTCTCAAAATTATAATTGACAAATTTTATAGTTTGTGTACCAAATTTAATGAAATTCGCCAAAAACTGAAAAAACTGTCTAGTAAAAGCGCACTTCCGGTTTACTAATTTTCCTGAAACTCGGAATTTTAGCCATCTATTTATTTCTAATTAATTTTGTTTGGGTGATTGAATTGTATAATCAACTATGATACCACTTTAGAAGAAGCTGTAACGGACCCCTACTCCATATATGCACTTAAATGAATTTTCCCAGAGAAATGTTTTAAATAAAAGTTGTAGCTCTTTATATGTGTAGTTTATGTATGTAGTTTCAAGAAAATCGTCGAAGCCATTTTTGAGAAAATCGCGAAAAAGTGAAAAAATCATTTAGTAAAGTGTTAATACAAACGCACTTCAGGTTACCCGATTTTTTCCAAACTCGGAATTCCAACAACATATTTAATTCTAATTAACATTATTTAGATGATAGAATTGTTTAATAAACTGAAATAGCAGTTAAGATGACAACCTAACCCCACTTTTCTCCCAGAAGTGCCCTTAAATGAATTTTCCCGGAGAAATGTTTTAAATAAAAGTTGTAGCCCTTTGTATGTTTAGTTGATGTACCAAGTTTGAATAAAATCGTCGGAGCCATTTCTGAGAAAAATGCAAAAAAGTAAAAAAACCAACTAGTAAAGTGGTATTTCCGGTTGAGGAATTTTGACAGATGAGCCACCGTCAGATGCCATGGTGATACTTAAACGGAATATCAAGTTTCAACTTTCTACGGTTTTTTGTTTTTGGGCTATGCTGTTCACATACACACACACCACACACACACCACACCCACGCAGACACACAGACCATTTGCTAAAAACCACTTTATTGGACTCAGGGGACCTCAAACGGGATAGTTCGGTAAAAACTCGATATCGAAATTTGACACGATTCAATACTTCCTCTTACTAGGAGTAAGAGAAAGTAAAAAACGCACTTCCCGTCATCTCCGATTCTTCAAGACTCGGAAATAATTTCAACAATATATTTTAATTCTAATTAATATTATTTAAATGATAAGAATTCTTGTAATAAACTGAAATAGCACATTAGAGAAAGAAAAACCTAACCTAACCCGTCCAACAAAAGTGACCTTAAATGAAATTTTTCTCGGTGAAATGTTTTAAGTAAAAGTTATAGCTCATTGTATGTGTAGTTGATATATTAAGTTTAAAGAAAAATCGATGGAGCCATTATCGAGAAAATTGCAAAATAGTGAGAAAAGTAATAAAAAAAAACATTCAGTAAAGTGGTACTTCCGGTTGAACGTTAAGTACGAAAAGTTTATTCTCAGGTCTTTTCCCCCTGGGGTAGGGATTTAACGAAATATTAAGTTTGAATATTCATTCTGTGATTTTTCTTTTTTTGAGATATGCTGTCCCCCATACAGACAGACAGACACATTTTTTTTTTTTTTTAACTTAGGGGACTGCAAAACGGATATTTCCGGTGAAAACTCGATATCAAAACTTTGACACGATGACAATAGGAGTAAGAGAAAGTTTCTAAAAATGTTGCTTCCATGTGTTAGTGTGGGTCAGCACAATTCAAAAAACGGAAAAATCATAAGAAGTTCAAACCTTGGTATTCCCGTTTATGTAACTACCAATTATTGCATCTAGAACACGAAGATTTCGGGCCAAAAAAAAATCTATCAGCCGGAAGTGTACGTACGAACTTAACTGAAAAGTTTTTCTTTAGTTTTTCGTGATTTATAGCTTTCTCTTACTCCTAGTAAGAGGAAGTATTATAATCGTGTCAAATTTTCGATATAGAGTTTTCATCGGAAATATCCGTTTTGTGGTCCAAAAAAGTTGTTTTTAGCATATGGTGTGTGTGTGTGCACAACATAGCTCAAAAACGAAAAACCGTAGAAAGTTAAAACTTAATATTCCGTTTAGGTATCACCATGGGATCTGACGGTGCTTTATCTGTCAAAATTCCTCAACCGAAAGTACCACTTTACTAGTTGTTTTTTCGCTATTTCGCGATTTTCTCAAAAATGGCTCCGATGATTTTCTTGAAACTTCGTATATAAACTAAAAAATGCAAAGATCTACATCTTTTATTTAAAACATTTTCTGGGAAATTCATTAGGGCAGGGAAGGGGTGAAGTTACAGCTTCCATCTAAAAGTGCTATCATAGTTGATTATTACAATTCTATCATCCAAACAAACTTAATTAGAAAGAAATAGATGGCCAAAATTCCAAGTTTTAAGAAAATTGTAAGCTGGAAGTGCGCTTATACTGAACAGCTTTTTCAGTTTTTCGACGAATTTCGCTATATATTTGGTACACAAACTATAACATTTGTCAATTATAATTTTGAGAACCACAATTATATAAAGAGAAAGTTGTGTGAGTGTTTCACACCAGATTTTTTTTTTTCGAAACTAATCGAACGGATTTGTTTTTAAGGCATAATTAGCACACATACTGTCGTAATTTACACACATACCTGGTCTAGGTACCTGGGCATTCGGGTCACAGAGGCAATGAGGCGGCAGATCGCTTGGCCCGGGAGGGTTCCATTGGAACCCTTATCGGACCTGAACCGTTCTGCGGAGTCGCGAGATGCCTCAGGAGTGTATCCCTTAGGACATGGATGCACGATCGATCAAGAGAATGGCGGGCTAAAACCCCAGGCCAAAGGCAGGGGAAAATGTTTATTCATAGCTACTCGCCCAGGCTAACTGCAGAACTGCTCCCAAACTAGGGGTGGCCATAAGGATAGCAGTTGGCGTTTCTCACTGGCATTATAGACTTAAATAAAACACATGCACCTCATGGGGCTGGCAACGGATAGCTGTGCAGTTTTGTCAGGAAGAGGAGGAAACAGCACTACAGTCTGTGTCAGGTGAAGGGCTTGTAAAGCTGACACAGATACCTAGGAGCCTCCCCAGATTCCAAGGTTCAAATAAAGGACAGGATTGGGGAGGGGTCTCCAACTTAGACGGTGCCACAATAGACCCTTGGGGGTCGCGGTGGCGCAGGCTGAAGAGCTAATCCCGCCACAGAATCTAATCTAATCTACACACATATATGCCTTTCACTTTTATTTGAAACATTTTCCACAAGAAAATTGATATTTTGGGGAGTGGTTCTGGTGGAACAGAATAGCCTTATGCTTTCCTCTAAAGTATCATTTCAGTACGATGTATGGTTTCCATCAACTATTATCGAAAACAGTTTTACATAAGGCGGCCGCTCAGGAATCCAATTTTATGATTCCATTTATATGGCCAGCTCAACTAAACATTTGTAACGTTGCAATTTTAAAGAAAAGGAGTAGTTTAGGGTTGGGGTAGGGAGGCGTAGCCCCACATCTAAGCATTATATATAATACAATTTCGAACCAAATTTTATTTAATAAACAATATATTTTACACAATTCTTGCGGGAATAAGCAGGCAGATTATTGGTTTGTTTTCTTCATTTTCCAACAACCATTTTACTGTGACTGCAATCTGCAAAAAAAAAAAATGCATCATTTGATCATAAATTAAAATTAGAATTTTTATTGCAAATTGTTAGAACTCTGGGCTTTACCAACGACATAATACGGGGGGAGGAGAAGGGGCCCGTTGCGCTGCGACGACCTACACGGTCTATTGTGCTATGACCCTCTATGCCGTAGGCTAGCAGCACCCTTTCAGGTACCATAGGCGAGCCTGTCGCCAACAGCAACCCCAACAGGTTAAGATCCATAAGGAATCTTAAGATGCTGGAGGGCTTTGGGTATGTTTCCTCCTCATCCTGGTAATTTACCCAAGTTCGTAAATCTTCTCTAAAAGGCAGCATCGCAGTCCCGTATTGGACATTCCTACATCTCCCCACAGAATCTGCACATGCTGTCCACTCTCCAAGCGCAGCTTCAGCTGGTCCCCTGTGTCTACAATGCTCTGTGAGGAAACCCCGTAAGAATGTAAAACTTATCCTTACTAAGGCCGATGCATGTTTCCGACCTCCCTGGGTTATAATTTCCCCCAAGCAGATCTGAAGAAAATCGTTTAACCGGAAATAGCGATTTTACATAATAGGTTATTTTTTAAGCTTTTTTGGGGGGAGATTTTTTCCGAAAACGGTTACAACGATTTTCTTAAAATTTGGGGAATGCTTGCTGCATAGATAGACAAATTATCACTTTTATTTCAAACATAAAATAAACCAGGGTTTATTGGGCCAGAATATAATTACTTCTCTATATGCCAAGGTTATTAGGTAGAGAAGTGATATTCTCCCCCACCACCACCACCACCACACTCCAGGCACAATAAGGTTCAGCTGAGATGGATGCCTGGACATGCATGGATAGAGGGTAATGAGACAGCCGATCAACTGGCCAGGAACGGGCCAAATACTCTGTATTGTGGTCCAGAGACTGTCCTGTGGATAACCAGTGGAGCAGTCCGTGCAGCTATTGGAGATTGGCTTAAAAGCAAGCATGAGGCGCTCTGGGGAATGAGCATAGAGCCAATGCACAGTAAATAGGATGGTGCCAAAACTGTGTAAAGGAAGGATACTAAAGTGACGCTTACCTGAGTAGGAACCAGATTTCTCTAGTCACGGGGCTATTTACGGGTCACGGTCTGGTTCAGCAAGCATCTGTGCCCTTGTGCAAACTGAGTCAGGAGGAGAAAGAGGAGGAAACGCCCCCACCTGTTTTTTTTGATTGCGTAGAAATAACTAAATTGTGACACGAATGCATTGGTACATTGTGAACCTTGGGAGATGGCAACGCAAAAAGATCCATTGGTGAAAGCCAAGGAGGGGAGGGTTCCTTACCACAAAATCCAGGGTGGCACAATGAGCCGGTGTATAGCCCACCCGAAGCTGAAAACTAAATCTATAACAATTTACGACAAATACGTAAATTTTGAGTTTAAAGAAACTTTGTCAGTTTATAAAAGGAGTACGAGAAAGTCGTATGAGTGTTTCACACCCTAACTTTTTTTTTTTAATTTTCTTTGGAAATCTATGGATTAACTTTCTTTTTTTTTTTGAAACTTCATTGACTTACGTGCGGATAAGTTCTGGATACGTGCAATGTAGCTTTATAGGTGACATTACTGCATGCAGCTAGCGGACATACAAGACCACTGTTCAAGCAACCATCCGGATTAGGTATAGGAAAAGGTACTTCTACACCCAATATTTTGCCATAGACCTTGACAGCAATCTTAGTTATAGCGGCTTCTGAAACATAACAATGGTGCCAGATTGCAATACTATGTACCACTCAGTCACGTGAAAAATGGGAGACTTATATTTTTTTCCATATTAAAAGACTATAACTGTGAACTTTGTGCTTAGCTTTGCTTATATTTATGTCTATAACTAATTTACAATACTTTAATTACAACAACTACTAACGAGGAAGGACTTAGCATATGTGGTAGGACGGTATGTGGCAGAAGTCTGTCACGTTCGGCGTTTCATCGAGTAAAATCTTAAATTTTAGGGAAACTCTGGGATATGGTGGAAGATCCGGAAGTAGTCGTAGAAGGAGTCACAACACAGATCGGTGGACGACAGATTTCTTTCGGAAATATCAGTTCTACGCAACCGGTTTGTTTTACAGGTACACAGCACTTATTTACAAGTTCGGGGAGAAGTTACGGTGAGGTCTGAAACTTCTTTCGAAGACAACTGCGTGAAGTAGAGGCTGTAGAGCAAGCGGGAGGCTGTTCTCTTCACAGATGAATCGCGATTTGGTATGTACTCTTCAGATGTGAAAAAGGCAGGGAAGAAATCTAAACGGAATACGCAACCTACGACCTTTCATTACTTCATACCTAAGGCAAACATCAAAACAATATATTACCCGTAAAACACTTGTTTTACTTACTTGTATGAAAATCGATAGACAAACTGGCATTTGTGCCAACTTTCAATGGACATTCAGTCATACTCTCAGTGCAGTTACTCACAGTAATTGATGTATAGTTACCAAGAACAGAACCTACAAAAAAAATAATTGATGGGTCAGTTCCAGAATTGTACAAAAACAAAATCTTGGTTTGAAAACACTCACAGGACTTTCTCTAACTCCTCTTATAAATATATATAGTTATCATAATAACCTACCGACACATACAACGAACTTGATAAATTTACTCTGATTATGGATGAAAATCCGAAACAGTTCAGGAATAAAAGAAATATGCATGCTACGATGGATAAAATACCAGATGTATCCAGTATTGCGGACCACTTTTTGACACTGACAATTTTACGAAATCGTCATCTGACAGCTGTTGAAGTAGTTCATAGCCACCAAGAAGTTCGAGGTGTTCAAATTTCTGAGAAGAACAGCTAGAAGGAGATTGAATGAACGAGGTTTGATGGCTTTTCGCTCCCCACAAGAGGGAGCCAGAACAAACCAGGGGAGCACCGGAGTTTCTCGCCTTGAGTTTGCTCGGCAATACATCAATTGTTGTATCGAGCAATGAGGGCAAGTGTATTGTTTACTGACGAGTCCCAGTTTTGCGTTAAGGGCTCCAGACGGCCGTGAACGAGTGAGGAGGAGAAGAAGTGAGAGATTTGCACAATACAATTTTGTTCTCACTAGGCCTTTCCAACCACGGCTTTCTGATGGTTTGGACAGGTATCAGTTTACAAAGACGTACGCAGTTAGTGATCTTTCGAGGAGGTTCCATGACTGCTGCTCGGTATTTGGCGGATATACTGCAAGTTCATGCAGTATAGGGTATACTGCCCTATCATGCCGGAGATAGGTGAGGAGTTTGTGCTAATGTAAGATTACGCTCGTCCACATACAGCCCACTTAGTGCAGACCTTTCTTAATAACGATAATATTGACTTCCTAAACTGGCTTGCCCGTTCCCCTGACCTAAACCCCATAGAGCATCTGTGGGATATGCTTGGAAGACGGATAAGAGATCGGAGAATCCCTCCTGGGACGCTTCGGGAGCTTCAAGATAGGGCACTTCGAGACGAATGGGCTCTAATATTGGTATTAGCACCATCTCACTAAACAATAATGTAAAATTAAAAAAAAAATAAAAGGACTGGAAGAGGTTTCTTCTCTGAAAGATGTGCTTCTCGGCACATCTCCCATGGGTGCCAGGACACATGGGAATTTTTGGGAATGAGGAGGTGGATAGGTTTGCCAAATTATACGCCTCTCTCCCTTTCATTGGCTCCAAGCCTGCTGTTGGCGTGTCTTCTGGCAAATGATTTATTCGGACTGCGGTGAATCATAGATGGATTAGATCTGGGTCTGGATATTTGTTCTAGACCCGGTTTGTTGTTGTTTTTCTTGGGGCCCAGTCGGCTTTGGATAGTGTAGGGTTTGGTCCCTCCCCACAGACAAATTATAATAAAATTAAAAAAAAAATAAAACAGATAAATAATATTTTTCAGATTCACTTATTTTTTTTTTTTAATTAATTATTTAAAATTTCCTACATAATCCTATTTATTTGTTTTATTTTGGAAAATCAGTTAACCTATAAACGTTATGAACGATAAAAAATTATTAAGAAATTCGAAAACGATACATAGGAATCAGTAAATTTTTCAAATGGCCAGAATTTTTTAACCAGTGAGTGTATGATATGATTTTACCACCTACATAGAAGCATTGATACGATTCCAAATTTCGTAAAAAATTACCGGAAGTGCGAATTTACTGAAATAAGTTTTTGAGCTTTTGGGGAGGGGAGGTATTTTCTCGGAAATGGTTAACAACGATTTTTCTTTAAACTTGGGAATGCTAATTTTTATTAAGAGGAGTAAGTGTAAGTAAGAAACCTGAAATGGAACACCTCTAAGCTTTATACTTTGTGCGATTTATCTTTTTTGAGATATTTTCTTAATTTTGCCAGAATTAATGATCGTTTAAAGGGATGTTGCGTAGATAATTATTAAAATGTCACTTACCACAGTCCTCTATAATTACACTATTAATACTAATACTTAATATTAAAAGTAATGAACATATTAAGAATAAATTTAACATGTTTTTCCAACTCTTATTAAAATAAATAACGAGCTGTTTAAACAAGAAACAGTCAATGTAAACAATCTAACTACCGCGTATGGCCTGCCGGTCCATATGACCCTCATGCTGTTCTGTAATCAGACAATATTTGCCCCACCACTTGGGCTGATTGCAATCTATTTATTTACAAAATTAGAATCTTCGCTATTTATCTAGTTTCCTCTATATATTTCACTGTAATTATTTATAATGACATGGCAAAAAAAAAAAATCTGGTGTGAAACACTCACACGACTTTCTCTTACATCTGGTAATAAAAATGACGTGATTCTTTAAACTTCAGATTTTACTCATTTGTCCTGACATATAGTGGTGGTGGGGGAAAAAGTACCAACCCAGACATGAAAAGTGCGCCAATAACATAGAACCAACACCATTTTTGATATTTCTTCTACTTCTTAGTCCATAATCCATTCTACCTCTCGGCGTATGGGTTTCCCTTAATAAGACCTTTCCAGACATTTCTTTCTTAGCTCGAGTCAAGTCGCTCTTCTGCTCCTTAATCATTTAAAAAACGCCAGGGCTATGGCGAATGGAATTTCTGATCTTGCCTTCGGCTCCAGAAAGTGGGCGGCAAATTTCACGTATCGTCTACAAGCATAATGCACGCATTCTCCAAGAAGGTAAAACGTGTGCCTAGCCTTTTGAGGAGACCTTCCAAAAACTTTTTACGAGTGCTTCGGCCCCACTGTGTTGATTTAGCTCTAAGAAATCCCGATATGTGTTCCCCTTAATAAGGCCTTTCCAGACATTTCTCTTTTCTGTCAGTCGAGCTCTTCCATTTCCAGTCCATGCCTTTTATTTGGAAGTCTTCTTCCCAAGTAGCTCTTGGTGTATCTCTGCTTCTGTTTTCCTAAACTTTTCTTTCGTAGGTAATTCTGGCAGTGCTTGCTTTTATCCTATCTTAACAAGTGACCAAACTATCTGAGTCTATTCATTCTTATTATTTCCTCTACAACCTTTAGATCAAGATTCTTCCTTATAAACTATATTTCCTATTTTATCCCGACAAGTCTTACCACTCGATTTTACGAAAAAATATCATTTCAGCTGCCTGGAGTTGGTTCGGTGTCGTGATGCAGGACTCATTACCGTTTCAGGAGAAACGCTTCTTTTAAATAATACAGCTCTTTTCGTTTCTTTACTACTGCTTTCTTGATTATGCGTTGAACAACCATGGTCCTAAAGCTATTCTCTCGTTAATCCCTCGGTCGATCCTGCCTTCTTCATTAATATTTACTCCAAGCTACTTGAGTGTAACTTATTCAAAATTTAACACCACCAAATCCGTAAAAATTGTTTCAAACATTGCAGTTTTCGAGGCAATTTCAAAAAATACTCGAAAATCTAATCTGTAAAATTGTACTTCCGGTTGGCCTATTTACTTCAAATTTGGAATTCCTAGCAGTAATTGTTACGTACATTAATTATTATTTAGGTGTTTGTCGCTTTGAGCATACTGCCAAAAGCTATGAAGTGAGTAATGTAACGCTTTTTTGGATGCTTGGTTATCGTTACGTATTTCTGTAACGACTTTCACTTGCGCTACGGCCAAAAAACTATTTCAGTTCTAAAAATCCCTGTAATACAGCGCCACCTAACAGTGTAACAAATTAGTTTTAAAAATTCTCGCCACAAGGCGCTACTTATCAGTCATGACATTACTTAGAGCTCCTATAGGGGTCAGTTCTTGTGAAATAAACTGAAACTTTTAGATTTTCGAGGGGGGGGAGGCTAAATAAAAAAATCTGGTATGAAACACCCACACAACTTTCTCTTATTCCAGTTCTCAAAATTATAATTGACAAATTTTATAGTTAGTGTACCAAATTTAATGAAATTTGTCGAAAAATGAAAAAACTGTTCAGTAAAAGCGCATTTCCGGTTTACTAATTTTCTTGGAATTTACTTACCCGGAATTTTGGCCATGTATTTATTTCCAATTAATTTTGTTTGGATGATAGAACTGCATAATCAACTATGATAGCACTTTAGAGAAAAACATAACCCAAACCCTCCCCTAAAAGTGCCCTTAAATAAATTTTCCTTGAGAAATGTTTTAAATAAAAATTGTACATCTTTGTATGTGTCGTTTATATAAGAAGTTTCAAGAAAATCGTCGGAGCCATTTTTGAGAAAATCGCAAAATTTAAAAAACTAACTTGTAAACTGGTACTTCGGGTGGTAGAATTTTGACAGATGACCCACTCCAAGCCACTAACCTACTGTCGGATCTTTTGGTAATACCTAAACGGAATATTAACTTTGAACTTTCTACGATTTTTCGTATTTGAGCTATGCTGTTCACATACATACACACACACACACAAGCCCATTTGTTAAAAATCACTTGTTTGGACTCAGGGGACCTCAAAACGTATACTTCCGGTGAAAACTCGATATCGAAAATTTGACACAATTACAGTACTTCCTCTTACTAGGAGTAAGAGAAAGTAAAAAAATCACTGGTGGTCGGTCATAGGGGCGGTGCCCTAAGTTTCCACCAAACTCACTTAGTGAACGGACCAACAAGCACCGTGCGGTGCGTCGGGGGCGGACAGTGCCTACTTCCTTAGTGAAAGGAAAAAAAATTACTGTAAGATAACAGGGGGGCGGCGCCTTAAATTTTCTCTCAACTCACTGAGTGAATGGACACCAGTCGTGTGAGTGTTTCACATCAGGGCGAATGGACTGTGTGTGAGTGTGTCTTTGTTAACAGAATATCTCTAAAACGAAAATTCGCAAAGGAAGCTTAACGAAAAGTCTAAGTCGAAAAGGAATCTTAAACTTGGCATTATTCCGTTTAGGTACCATCACAGCATCACACACGATGATTTCAGACGAAATCTATGAACCGGAAGTGTGGCTTTCCTGAGTTTTTTTAGTTTATCGTGATTTTTCTCCAAACGGTTACAACTATTTTCTTTAAGCTTGGAATGCTAGCTGCATAAGCATAAAAACGTACCGATCACTTTTATTTGTCTAAGAAGCATTCTTAGTTTTGACATAGAGCGCTCGACATCAGGCCCCTGAGGTATGCAAATAAAATCCCTGTCATCAATTTTATGGCCAGCTCAGCTAAACATTGTAACATAGCAAATTTTAAAGAAAATCTCTTGATTAATTTGTATTAATTAAAATAGACTCAGGAGTAAGTTAAGGTCGGGGAAGCGTAGTAGATAATAATATAGCATTAGATACAATACGATTTTATTTTTATTCCATATATTATACAATTCTTGCGAGAAAATCCAAGCAGACGATTGATTTGTTAACTTCATTCCTCAACAATAATACAAAGTTGACTTGAACCTGCAAAAATGAATCCATTCACCATAAATTAAAAATTATTTTTTAATAGTATTAAATTTTAATTATATAGTTGTTGTGGGTGAATCCGCAGAGGTTGCAAAGCATCAGAGATATTTTCCTTGATATCCCACTTTATTTTGGATGGTCATCGACCGGTTTCGAGGATTTGCCCCATATCATCAGGATGTTTTTGTCAAAACAGTGTGGATAACACAGACTTGCGCAGAGCAAAATTAGTTTAAACGTTGTTTTTGAAGGTATTTGGTTAAGAACAAACTAGGTTATGAGGTTCCCTAAACATGACTTATTCTCCTGCATTCGCCCCCCAAATTCAAGCTCCAACAAGGCTTGCTCAAAGCCCTCAGTGCGGCCTGAATATCAGAAAATATCCGCAACTCTTTAAGTTTACCCTGTCACTACCCCCTAACAGCCAGCAGCATTCAATGATACCAATGATCTCAGGCTGGAAGACAGTGGTCACACGCCCTAAGACCACAGATCTTCCCCAGTTTAATCTTTCTTCAAACCTGGCTAAGGCCACATGTTGTTCTTCATTTTTAAAAGATATTGCATTATCGTTCCTTTAAAAATGGATATATCAATAAGTGGAGATATGCAACTTAAATTACATTTCAGAGAAAATTTACTAATTACTAATTAGCCACTAAATTTGTTAGCTTCTTTGAAAATCTATGGATTAATATTTTTTTTTTTTAAACTTCATTGACTTACGCGTGGATAATCTTGGAGCACGTGCAATGTAGCTGTATAGGTGACATTGTCGTTTGCAGCTAGCGGACATACAAGACCACTGTTCAAGCAACCATCTGGGTTGGATATGGGAAAAGTTAGAGTTGCGCCTAATATTATGGCATCGACCCTGACAGTAATCTTAGTTATAGCGGCTTCTGAAACATAACAATGGTGCCAGATTGCAATATTATGTACCACTCAGCCACGTAAAAAAAAATGGGACATTCATATTTTTTACCATATAAAAAGACAATAACTGTGTACTTTGTGCTTAGCTTTGCTTATATTTATGTCTATAATATTTTAATCTTTCATCAACAATAACAACTACAAAGGAGGAAGGACATGGGCGCACGATATGTGGTAAAACGTTTAGGTGTGTCACGTTTTACGGTTCATCTAGCAAATCTTACATTTTAGGGAAAATCGGGAGTATGATCGTAGAAGGGTCGCAATAGATCGGGGCATCACCGATATTTTTTTTATTTTTTTACGCTCTTAGTTCTAAGAGCAATCGCTTACTTACAAAATCTCAGGGATAAAGTTATTACAAATACGGTGAGTCATCGTGCATATTATAATCAAGAAACACAGCGTTGAAATTTAACGCCATAAATACCGCAGACACTTAGGTTATAATTGTTAGACAATGTTTGTATGGAGCCTTCTCAGTGCACTGCCGGCTACAGGACAGTATTCTCTCATTACTGATAGTACTGTCCATTACCGGCCAGTAAGCGTTTAGAGGCTGCTAGGAAGAGGAAATCTAAGGGCAGCATTGCTAGACTTGAACCCTGGGACTTTCGCGTGGAAGTCCAGCGGTGCTATATCTGAGCTTAATCCCTTTTCCTGTCTTAAAATTCTTCAAACCTCAAACACCTATTCCGTAAGATCGCACTATTCCCAAAGAACCACCCAAATTTCCTGAGAGAAAATCGCGAAAAACTGAAGAAAAACAAAACATTTAAGAAATTGGCACTTCCGGTTGTTGGATTTGGGCCGAAACCTTGGTATTAGATACGGTGATAATGCTAAACGGTATTCTCAACTTTAAGCTACCTATGACTTTTCATTAATTGTTATACTTAAGGCGACCGCAAAACATTGACACAATAGTAAATATTTTCTCTGGCCCAAACAGATAATATATAATTAATTGTTTTACTTACTTGTATTAAAATCGACAGACAAACTAACATTTGTGCCACGTTTAAAGAGACATTCATCATCCACACTCTCACTGCAGTTAGACACAGTAACTGATGTAACCTCTCCAAGATCAGAACCTACAAAATAGTTAATGGATCACTTCCATTTTACAGAAAATTACCTCCCCCCCTCAAACAAATCCTCAAAAACCTATTCTGTAAAATCGTAATTCCGGTTAATAGATTTTCTTCACATTTGTTTATTACATCAATTTCTTCTAATGAGTATTTTAATATTATGTAGGTGGTAGAACCATACATTATACTAAAATGTTACTTTAGAGGAAAGCATAAAGCCCTCAGAATTTCCATAAAATCTACACTCACCGTGTAAAAAATTCCGGCCACTTGAAAAATTTCCCATTTCTATGTATAGTTTTCGAATTTTTTAATATTTTTTATCGTTCATAACGTTTATTGGTTAACTGATTTTCCAAAATAAAACAAATAAATAGGAAATAGGAGCAGCTCTGAATCAAACGGAAAATTTCGTTTTGTGACATATTAGAGCCCATTCGTCTTGAAATGCCCTTTCTAGCTCCTGAAGTGTCCCAGGAAGGACTCCCCGATCTCTTATCCGCCTTCTAAGCATGTCACACAGATACTCTATGGGATTTAAGTCAGGAGAACGGGAGGCCAGTTTAGGAAGGCAATATTATAGTTATTAAGAAAGGCCTGCTCTATGCGGACTGTATGTGGACGAGCGTTAATCGTGCATTAGCACAAACTCCTCACCTATCTCCGGCATGATAGAGACCACATGTACTTGCAGTATATCCGCCAAATACCGAGCAGCAGTCATGGAACCTCCTCGAAAGATCACTAACACCGTACGTCTTTGTAAACTGATACCTGCCCAAACCATCAGAGAGCCTAGTTGGAAAGGCCTAGTGAGAACAAAATTGCATTGTGCAAATCTCTCACCTCTTCTTTTCCTCACTCGTTCACAGCCCTCTGGAGCCCTTAAAGCAAGTCGGGGACTCGTCAGTAAACAAATACACCAGCCCACGGCTCATAGGGCAACTGATGTATTGCCAAGCAAACTCACGGCAAGAAACTCCTGTGCTCCGTGGTTTGTTCTGGCCCTCTCTTGTGGGGGCGAAAAATCCATCAAACCTCGGTCATTCAATCCCCTTCGATGCTGTTCTCTTAGAAATATGAACACCTCGAACTTCTTGGAGGAGATGAACTACTTCAACAGCTGTCAGATACCGCTTTCGTAAAACTGTTAGTCAGAAAAAAACGGTCGTTCCGCAGTTCAGTCGCCTTTGAACGCCCTAAGTCTGGCCTTCTTAAGGATGAACCTATTTCACAGTAACGCAGCACTGCATCTCGCAGAATTTGGCAGGAAACACCAATAGCAATGGCTGCAGCATATCTGATGCAGCGGCAGTTAAAATAAAACAAATTGCTAATAAATGAACACTAACTGCGTAAACATTTTTTGATTTATTTAATTTTGTTTAATACCACAAGTGTAATGTACAAAGTGCCCAATTTACTCTAAATATGTTAACTAATTATCGCCCAAAACAAAGTAACTGGTGAAAACAGACCACACAATATTATCTTATTTATTGAACGTAATTTTTTTAAGTTGCCCCAATTATTTGCCCGGTGAATATGTACATATATTGGGCAAGAAAATTGATTTGCATATACTAGAAGGAAATAATACCACCAAGTTAAAACCTAGCTGCGATTTTTCGTTTTTGAGATATTTTCCTAATTATGGCAGAACTAATGATCGTTAATGGGATGCTGCTTAGATAATTATTACGATTTCACTTACCACAGTCCCTTATAATTACACCATTAATGCTAGTAATTAATATTAAAAGTAATGAACATATTAAGAATAAATTTAACATGTTTTTCCAACTCATATTAAAATAAATAACGAGCTGTTTAAACAAGAAACTGCCAACGTTAACTATCTTCCGCGTATGGCCTGCCGGTCCCACATATTCCACACATTGTTCTGTAATCAGACGATCTTTGGCCCACCATTTAGGTGATAGCAATATCGCTATTTATCTAGTTCCGTCTATATTTCACTGTAATTATTAATAAACACCGTACAAAAAAAAAATTAGGTGTGAAACGCCAGTGGCACGACTCAGTGTGTTAGCTCAGTGGCACGACATTCTCTTTCTCCTGTTAATACAATTAAATATAAAATGATTTTTGATTCTTTTAACTTCAGATTTTACTCATTTTTTGTCCTAACATAAATATAGAGGTGGTGGTGGGGAAACAAGTGCCAACCTACCAACACAGACATGAAGAGTGCGCCAATAACATAGAACCAATACGATATTTTTGATATTTCTTCTACTTCTTGTGATTCCATAACCTATCTATCTCTCGGCGTATGGGTTCCCCTTAATAAGACTCTTCGAGTCATTTCTTTCTTCGCTCGAGTCGAGTCGAATCCATGCCTTTTATTCGGAAGTCCCAAATAGCTCTTAGTGTTTCTCTGCTTCTGTTCCTCTAAACTCTTGTTTCATAGATAATCCTAGCATCCTTGCTTTATCCTATCTTAACAAGTGACCAAACTATCTGAGTCTATTCTCTATTAGAATTTACTCTACAGCCTGTAATGCATTTTTTTGTGTGTTTGGTTACCAGAATACAAAAATAAATGAATAAATGGACATTACGTTTTACTTACACATATCATCGTTACCATGATTCTGTAACGATTTTCACTTACCCCCAGCCAATAAGATATTTTATTTCCAAAAATTCCCATAATAGAGCGCCACCTAACAATATAGAAATTAGTTTCAAACATTCTCACCACAGGGCGCCATTTAACAGTCATGAATTTATTTTTGAGCTCCTATAAGGGTCAGTTCTTTTGAAACAAACTGAATTTTTTTTGTTTTCAAGGGGGAGGGGGTCTAAATGAAAAAACACTGGTGGTCATAAAGGCGGTGCCTTAAGTTTCCTCTTAACTCAATTATGAATGGGTAAAAAACACCGTGTGTGTCACGAGGCCATTGTATGTTCCCCACTTAGTACATAAAATGTCCACAAGAGGTATCTGTTGCATGCAGTTACTTGGGAAGTAGCGACCACACCGGTTACCACAGTTCAGTACTCCATGCACTTTGACGGAACAGTACATACACTCTACCTTTTACAGACAAGGGACAAAACACAGTACACAAAACTAGGGTCTCTGCCCACTAGTTAACTGGCGTAAGCCAAGGGATAAGCAAGGGATTAGTTCAGTGGTATGCAAAGTTTGAAGCCAGCATGCTTCCCTTCGATTTTCTCTTCCTAGGAGCCCTCTATAGCTCACTGTCCCGTGATTGGCAGTCCACTGACAAGGCTCTAAGGGGGGGGGGGGATAATCTTCTAGGTCGCAGTGCAATAATGTCCTATAGGGCGGTCACAGGGAGGGGGGCAGTGCCTTAAGTTTCCTTCCAACACACTGAGTGAATGAACAAAACAATTTTGTATGAAGCCATGGAGGGCAGTGTCCTTACGTTTCCTCCACCAGTGAATGGACAAATAAAAACAGTATAGAGCCATAACGGGCGGGGCCTCATGTTTCTCCTTCCACCACCTATTCTCTTATTGAATAGTAAAAAAATAAAAGACACTGTACTATCACAGAGAGCAGTGTCTACATGTTTCCCCCCACCTCCTTAGTGAATGGAAAAAAATTTACTGTAGGGGATACAGGGGGCGGCGCCTGCAATTTCCACCCAACTCACTGAGTGAATATAAAAAAAACAACCTTAGGGCCACAGGAGGCGGTGCATACATGTTTCCCAATACCACCTTAGTGGATGGAAAAAAATTTACTGTAGGGGCAACAGGGGCAGCGCCTCCAATTTCCACCAAACTCAATGACGGTATGTACAATAAAAAAGGACACCGTGGGGCCGCAGAGGGCGGTGCCTACATGTTTCCCCACCACCTCCTTAGTGAATGGAAAAAATTACTGTAGGGGTAACAGGGGGCGGCACCTTCAATTTCCACCCAACTCAGTGAGTGAATGGTAAAAAAAAAGAACATCGTAGGGCCACAGGCGACGGGTGCCTTAAGTTGTTTCCTTCCACCACCTAGTATTCTAGGGCTGGTGGGCCAAATAGCCAAAGTAAGAAAAAAAAGATTAATTAAACTTTCGTTTCCGGGTTCAGGCCCCACGTACAGTGGTGCCCTAAAACCCGACGTTTCACCCATGTTGCGCAATGAACCTCTTGCAGTGTCGTTAGACGTCGAAAGCCAAATTAGGACCAATTTTGAGTGCTTTATTGACTTTCAAGGTGTAAACGACACTGGAGAGAGACTCATGGCAACATGGGTGAAACGTCGGTTTTTAAGGGTCTCAAACCATAAACTCGAAGTTTGTTTTTCATGAGAACAGCTGCGAAAACTTAAAAAAAAAAATCATTAAAAACAAAAAAGTTTATTTTCTGTCCAACATTTATTTAAATATTGTCGTTTATAAATATTCCTCCTTAATTAACATAATTAATAAACTTTTATATATATTTATATCCTTATTATATCACAAAAAAATACATTCCCAATAAAGAATTTTCGATTTTTTGTATTTTAAAATTTAATTATATATATATTTATTTATTTATTTTTTAAAATAAGATCACCATCTTTAATTTTTTTTTTTTTTTAAATTGATTCAATAGCCAGCAATTCACAGCCCTTGGTTTGCGTTTATCTATTTTCTGTTTTAACTTTTGTTTTCCTTGCACAAAGTTTTTGTAAATTTAAAATAAAAAATATTAATTTAAAAAATAATTAAAAAAAGAAAACAACTATTACAATACATTCTAATAATTACGAAAAATTAAAAAAAAAATTATTTTTTTTAAATTGCTCTACATTTTTACGTCAATTAGTTTGTTTGTTTTTTTTAGACCATAATAGATAGTATAGTTAAGTATTAGAGGTAGACACAATGTTTATCAGCCTACTTTATTTTAATGTACACCGGAATTTAACTCGCATTATATTTTTTATTATTTAGGGAAATTTATTTGAATAAATCCAAAAATGATTTGTGAGTTTATTATTATTATTATTTGTCTGTAGGGAGGGAAACCCTACGCCATCCAAAGCCTCACTGGGCCCATATAGCGATGTGTGAGTTTGATAACAACCCAGGTGTCGCGGGGGGGGGGTTTAAATCTGTCAGTTCTTCAGAAACCAGCCCCCGGGGGGGGGCGGGACTTATCTCAGATCTAGGGGACTCAGTAAGGCTGAGGCACTGTAAGATTTTCTAGGAGGACCTCTCCCCCTCAAAGCCTCGCACAACCTATTTCCTCGGCAATACAAAAATTGAGCTGAGGAGAGAATTATTGCCCTAGGTCACAGGGCATTGCCTTTTTAAGGAACCATCTACATAATATAGGTCTCTTTGCGAGAAATGTGGCAAAAAAAAAAAAATTAGGACATTTCACTTTCTTGGAGAGTACGTGTGCATTATGCTCGCAGACAATTCCTGAAATTTGGCGCCCATATTTCTGCAGCCAAAAGGCGCTATCAGAAATTCTTTATTCGCCTTAGCACTGGCGTTCATTCCTTAATGATACAGGACTGATTCGTGAGGCGTCTTTATGGGGTGCACAATGGGTCCAGCCGTGGTCTAAGTGCTGAACCTCTCTTTGGAGGTCTCGGATTCTAGATTAGATTAGATTAGGGTTATTATTATTATTTATCTGATGGGAAGGGGACCAAACCCTACGCTATCCAAAGCCCCCCCTGGGATCCCATATAGCTACTCCCAAATAATAAAACAACAAACCGGGTCTAACCCATCTATGGATTCAGACAATAACCTTAGAGCAAACATCCCTTGGAACCACCTAATCCCAGGGTGAACCAACCCCATAAGATAGATGGGCATTTTCTCTCTCAAGGACCCAGTAGAGTTAACTTCTGTTAAGAAAAAAAAAATCAAGACTAGGTTCAGCAAGACAGAGCTCCCCTCCCCTAGCTGGGTTTTTTCTCTAGGAGTAGTTTCAGCGATACTGGACCAAACAAGGGGCTTCTTTTAAGCTCTATAGAATCTATTTGGGGCTCATTTCAGATCTAGGGCTTCAGCAATAAAGACATAAGTTAGGATAAGTCCGGTGATACAGCTGGGGAAATTTTTTATTTTTATTTTCAGCTCTAGAAGACCTGTATGGCCCAGTTTCAGCATATTGCACCAACTAGGGCTTCTTTTAAGCTCTACAGAACCCTGCCTGGGGCTTGTTTCAGATCTAGTGGATTTAATCTTTCAACTGCAGCTTTAATCAGTTTCAGCTCTACTCAATCCAACCTGGGATTATTTCAGCTCAACTGAACCCAACCAAAAATTGTTTGAACTTTTCTGAACGTAGCTTTGATAGGATGGAAGTTCTAGTGGGTGTAGCCGCAATATAGCTCTACTGGATTTCGGTTCAGCTCTACTGAACCCAGTTAAGATTGAATTCTAATGGACTTAGACGGCCCCAGTTCAGCTCTCAAGTGTACCCAGCTAATAAGTTAGTCAGGGCTCATCATTTTGTTTCAGCTCTATTTAACCGAGATAAACAAAATTTTCCAGTTCAGCTCCACTGAAACTAGATCACGCTTAACGAACCCAAAATAAAACTTATTTTTCAGCTTACTGAACCCATTTAAGGGCTAGCTCAACCAGGTGACTTCGATTTCAGCATTATTGAAACCAACTTAACACCCAGCCACGAGACACTAGTTGAGCTCTATTACAAATCATACAACCTCCACCATCTTGGATATCACACACCCCCTCCACATTTCTTCTACATTTCATGTAACAAATAAAATTCCTAAACAAAAAATTAAAAAATTACAATTAAATACTGATTTTCTTTAGGCCTTAGCGAACTCAATTTTCAAAAATTGACCATGAATTAAAAAAAAACAATTTTTTTTTTTTTTAGTCAGGTAGGCATTGGCTTAATTACCTTGCTGGGATCTTAATTTTTGTTTTTTGTTTGTTTGCTTTTTTTTTTACAAATGAACCTCAAAAAATTAGTTTTAGGAACCTCAAATTTTTAACAAAAACAAAAAAAATTTAAAAATACAAAAAAAAATTTTATAGTGTGGGTTACTGATACTGTTATAAAACTTTGTAAAACTTAAAACTTAATTTTTAAGTACAATATTTCAATTTTATGTTTTTACTTATATTTTAAAAATATTGCAAGAACCCCAAAGATTACGCTTGTGTCAAAAAACATGCTATAACCTACTTCATACAGTTGTACAGGTTATAAACAAAGAGGTTTATTTTTAGTTTCCCTAATTTTAATGCATTTTGAGAACTTATTGAGTTTTTTTTTAAATTTTTCAATTTAAAGGTGAAATATGTGAGTTAAAGATGAGTCAAATGTGTCATGAGATATAACAAAAATAACCCCATGAAGGGTTGAAAAGAACCCGTGGTCTTGATTTGGAGATTAGATTATGTTGAATAAAGTGGTGCCAAAAAGACCTTTTGGGGGATCTTCTGATTATTATTATTATTCAACCTGTGAGCAGGGACTGGGCCTCCATATAGCTACTCCAAAGAAAAACAACAACAAACCGAGTTTAGAACAAAAATCAGATCCGGGTCTAACCTATCGAGATTCACCGCAGTCCGAACAAATCGCCCAAATAACCTTAAAAGGGAAATAAATAGTCCTAAAACTCTTCCGAAGACATCCTGTATCGACAAACTTGAACGTAATGTGCTCAAAACCCAAGCAATCTGTCTTCTGTCTAAAGTGTTTTTCCTCCTCTGTCTCACAGAATCTACAAAAAGGGTCCCGGACAAGAGCCTCTTTATTTAGAGGTGTTTCCTTAAACCACAATGCCCAGTAAGGGATCCAACTAGATGCGTGAGCGAGGTCCTCGTAATGATACAGCAACATCTCCCTAAGTAGGCCTGTCCGGACCCCCGAATGAGCATCTTAGAGTGCCGACAACCTACTGTGCTCATCCATAGAGATGAATGACACTAACAACACACTAACAAAAGCTCGGGATCAATGAAAGGAGAGGCGCGCTAATTTGGCAAACCTATCTACACCTCCTCATACCCAAATGAACTGGTACCCAGACTAGAAGCACATCCTTCAAAGAAGAAAGCTCTTCCAGTCTTTTAGAACATTATAGATGCCAATCTGGAAGTGAAGACATATAAACTCAGCGCTTTCAACTGTTTAAAGGATAGCTTGCTCCCCAAACTGTAGAAACCATATTCTCGCCCAGGTCGGGCACATCCGAATTCGAAACCGGGCAACCACTGAGATATCTATGTCTTCCTTCCAAAGATTAAGCTTTGGAGCGAGGGAGCCCTGAACTGCTGAAGGTACTTTCAGCATTGTTCAGGGAACCCCCCATTTCCTTTCTTTACTCTAAGCAGGGCCATCCGATCAGATCGAGTCCAAAAATATCATTTCGCTCTTACGCGACAGATAATTATCTATTTGGTTCAAGGTGTCCTGGAAATTTATCGCAGTGATGGACCACGAAGCAAGTGCAAACCTTTTGGCAAACCACGCCCTGCCGTACTGAAAATACTTTCAAGGATGAGCGTGACCAATTTCCCAGTCCGTCCTAAGTACAAATCTCATACGCTGTATAGAATCTTACAGACCTCGTCTACACGCTGCGGATAATCCATTCTTTGAAATGGAGACATCATTTTGGACACAAACTGTCACTTTTTTATCCTAAAACCCGGTGTATGACCACCGCTAAACACAAAAAAACAATTCAGGTACAGTTTTGGCTGAACGGAATCTGTCCAAGTGAAAAGTAGTCTTCTGTTACCGGAAGGCAATGCTAGACACATCACAGGCAATCCAGCCCATTTACACAAACGGTAATGGATTTCCTCATCCTGAGCTCACGAAGTTTTCCTGACTACAAAATAAAAACCAAGCTTTCAAAAAAGGAATCGTACAATTTGCATAGTTAGATACTTTTAAAAATAATTAAAAACAATTTTAAAAACATACCCACTTTTGACTCAACTTGTTACGTATCAAAAGTATTAGGAAATCCATGGATTTATGCCAACAACTCATCCATTCTTTTTTTAAAAAAACAAAACCATGTTTGTGTATTTTCTAAAACAAATCTAAAATTGGAGGCAGAAGGGTATTTTTTTTTTAAATTCATTCAAGATTATTTTATGGTTTATGGATTCTTTAGAAACGTGGGAAATGTTTGGAAACTCATGCATACCATAAAACTGGCAAAGAAGCTTTCTCTTATACTCTTTCTAAGGAGCTCATAAATTTCGAAACTTCACAGTTCAATGAAATTTTTAAAAAGAAGCCATTATAATTCGTTACAGAGCTTTGAAACTAATCAAGAAGCTCTATAATAAACTTCAAGGAGCTCAAAAATTACAAAAATTCATAGGAGCTCAATGAAATTTAAAAAAAAGAAGTCATTATAATTCATTAGAGAGTCCGAAAACTAACCAGAAGCTCTATAATTAACTTCTAAGGAGCTCCATGAAATTAAAAAAAAAAAAATCACTATAATTAATTAGACAGAGCCGAAGCTAACCAGGAGCTTCTAAGAATAAACTTCTTAGAAGCTCACGAATTCCAAAAATGTACTGGAGCTCAATGAAATTTTTAAAAAAACTATTATAAACCTTGAGCTATCTTAAACTAACCAAAGATCTCTGGAATAAAGCTTACAAATTTGAAACTATGCAGGAGCTCATTGAAATTTAAAAAAAAAATCTCTGTAAACCAATAGATCTCCAAAACTTCTATGGAGGTTACAAGAGACTCATTAAATAGTAGATAATGTACACAAAAAAAGGTCCTAGAAATCCAAATTTCTAGATCATCCAAACTTGATAGGAGCTCCACATTCTTTTTTTCAAAAACAGATGAAATTCAAACAAACAAAAAATCTACATCTCTCCCGCCTCACCCCCTACAAAATTTCCAAACATTTCAAAATTTTTGTTTTGCTTTGCTCTAATATGGGGTCATTTTTTTATTTCCTTAATTACCTTCTACCTCGCACAATTTTCTGATATAATTATAAAATTAAAATCAATTCTATCACAGAACTATAATTACATGTATTCGTTTAAAATATTTAATATTTTAATTCTAAAATAAATTTACATTTAATTTCTTATCAGTTTTTTTTTTTAATTTATTAATTCAAAATGGACTGAAGACAATTAATTTTATGGATTAATTTCATTTTTTAATTAAATTCCATATAATATTTTATATAATAATATTTCTATATAACAACACAAATGAGCATTTCTTTTTTTTTTTATCTTTTTATTTTTTATATATTAATTTGTTTAATTTTTTTTTTTTGTAAAACTAATAATTATTAATTTAATTTCAAAGTTTCTTAAATTAAAATTGTCTAAAAAATATTAAAAATATATATATTAAATTTAAAGATTCTTTAAAATTGGTAACGTAAAAATTTTTAATAATTAATAATGAGAATTAATTTTTTTTTTTTAAATCTTTCGTGGTATTATATATTTACAAATTAATTTTTCAATAATTTTTTTTTTTTAAAAATAATAATAAGTAGGTCAATTCGACGGAGGTGGGGATAAAATTTATCTATTGAGTAGTTTTTTTTTTATAATTGTGAGAGCTTAAATTTGTTTTTGGGTGGTCTTTCTTTTTTTCATAAAATTTATAAAAAAAAAAAGAATTTTGAGGCCGCTGCCAAAAAACTAAAAAAATTGATCTTTTAAGTTTCTGCGGCTATTTTCATGAAAGACACTTCCGAGGTTCTAGATTGTAATGAGCGTCTTCATCAGGGTGAAAGCTAAATGGAGCACTGAATTTTAGTGTGGCCCCTTCCTCCGCCATCTTGGCTGTAAGTCTGAGTCTACATCCGAGATATTTTACATAAGACTTGCAAACGAGTAAATCTATGTTATCACACTGTTTTGACATAAAAACATCCTGATGATGGGCGAACACCCGAAACCGGTAGATATCCACAAAAAAAGAAGCAGGCTATCCCAGAAAATATCTCTGATGCTTTCCAGCTCTGTGGAACCAATCCATAACATCTGAGTCTTCCCTCCCACTACTAAGTTCCTGTCACAAGTTGTGGCCCTGTTCTGCTTAGACGGAGTCCATCGTCTCTCTCTCTCTCTCTATTTAGACAAATTTCCTACCTTTTCTCAATTTTTCCACTGCCTCTCTAAAGGACACGTTTGTAAAAATTATTTATTTAGGCAAGAACTTTGATGTCCTCAAAATTTATCGCAACCACAGTTGTAGATGAATATTCTGCTGTGCCTGACACAGTGGCACTTCAAGGCAACATGCCTTAATTAATTTCAACATGAAACTAATCTTTTAATCTATCCTATTTTTTTTGCAGCAAATTTTTTTTTTGTGCAGGAAAAAGCTGGTCTTTGAACCCTGGAAGGATTTGAGACATTTTACTGTCCGTCCCGTGTATAGTTGTTATATTGTGCTTTGCCAGGATTTTTTTTTATATCTTCTCTGACATTCTTTGCACGTAGCCTACGTTTTCTCTCTTCAAAGAGCATACACACTGTGTGTAAAATATAACAAACCCGGAAAAGTCAGCACTTACAGAACATTCCTCTAAAACCGGGCATGCAATAAATTTTGAGGTTACCAAAAAACTGCCTAATATGGCAGAACATGGCTGCCCCCCTGCTCAGGGGGAAAGAAGAGGAAGGGTAAATGAAGGAACGACTGACAGTTTCCCGGAGCCAACCACAGGGCGTGGAATGGAAAATTAAGCCTCGCCCACTACCTGCAGCTTATGGTGAACCCGGAACCTCAATGTTTTTTCATGAAAATGACCGCAAAAGCCTAAAACATCCATATCTATAATATAGTTAATTTTTTAAAGCGCATTAATATCTATGGTCATTAACGCCTGGGGCCTTCTCAGTCATTTGCTTCAAAGCTACAATGACAACACTGTCCCATCATCATGGACAAGGAGCTGTAGTGGCTCTAGAGGCGAGAAGCTCTAAAACGGTTTCAGAAACCGGAATCTCCGCATGCCATTCTATTTTATTCACAAGTACTACCACGTATCTATCTACTTAAACGACTCTTTAAATCAAGAAAACAGCACTGGAAGAAAATAGCTCCTGCCAACCAATTTGAAAGTGAAGTCACAGGAATTCAGTAACCTAATGCCAGACAGAGAGACCCCGTAATTTAGCCCCGCAAAAATACCTCCTCAGAGACTAAAACCTAAATAAGAAATCCCCATGTGCCTCCTTGAGAAGAAGTCTGTAAAAGGCAACATCTCAACTGTCAGCGCTATTTGGGCTGGGACCTTCAGTTAGCATTTCTGACTTGCCCAGAACTGTCTGCTGCTATGCTTACCCATAAAGAATGAATCCTTATGAAACAGCGTGCGTGTACATAGCCTAAAAGAAGCTAGTTTAGATTTTTTTGTTGGGTATAGTGCACTACGACCTGAAAGATCTATTGTGCAAACCCGAAGCCTGCTCAGTGCACCAGTATTCTCTTATTGCAGATAACACTGTCTGTCACCCGGACAGTGAGCTGTAGGGGCTGCTAAGGGCAGCTCTGCTGAATTCAAACCCAGAGTGTCCACGTGGGAGTCTAGTGCGCTACCACTGAGCAACTTCCTTTACTTAGGGGGAACTTAGCGTCGACACATAACCAAAAGACAGTGCCAACAGTAGGCTCGGTGCTTCAAATGAAAGGGCAGTGAAGCCACTAATTTGGTTATTTGTGGTTGGGTCCAGCATCAGAGATATTTTTCTGTGGTATCCTGCTTCTTTTTTTGTGGTCATCGACCATTTCCGGGCGTACCGGCCATCATCAGGAAGTTTTTGTCAAAACAGTGTGATAACATACGACTGCACAGAGCAAATTCTTCAAACTAAACTGACTTTGGCGATCGTTCCCAATGTGTGGAAACTTGTTAGTAACTTAATTTTATATCCGCCAAATCTTTAATCTCGTCCTAATATCTTCAAATTCTGGGATACTTTTTTTTTTTGACAGGGACCTTATTATTCTGTTTGTCCGCATATCCGCGGCCATTTAAGAAGGCTTCTGAGGAGTAGCTTTTTTTGTGGGCCATATTAGCCCATATTGGCATAGGTCCTGCGCCTTCGGGTAACCATTATTAAAAATAATAATAATGATAAAGGGAAGGGATTAGCTTAGGGTTAGCGCACAGGACTCCCACGCGGAGGACCGGGTTCGAGTTTAGCTGTGATGCCCTTAGATTTTTTCTTCCTAGGAGCCCTTACAGCTCACTGTCCGGTGATGGACAGTGTTGTCTGTAACGAGAGAACACTTGTCAATTACCATAGATGTTGACGCGCCTTAAATTAAAAAAAATAAATAAATGATATAGAATCGGCATATGTCGTCGCCTAAAAATTATCCTTATAAACCTTCCGTATGGTTAAATAGATCTCTGGTGAACTTAAAGATCGATGCTTCTGGGCTTCGGGATCTATGAAAATATCCTTCGAGGCCCCCCCTGCCCTGCCAGCGCATCCACCATCTCATTGCCCCAGAAATCTTGCATTCTTGGCACCTTAGCGTGGGTCAACTTATTCTCTCACTTGGGCTCAGAGTCTCTCCACTACCTAGGTCAGGTCACCCCGCCCCCTAGTTTCGCCAATACAACAGTCAATCACAATAGGCTATTGCATAGCATTCTATAAAATAACAAAAACTAACACTTCGGGAGCCTTATGTTAGAAACTATGAAGCATACGGGGGGAGGGGTAGCATAGAATTAGCCGCAGTAGCTGTAGTCAGTCCTGACATCACTCATTTCAACACCAATATAAGGTTAAATTTAATTTTGCGCAAATTTTTATTTAAATCTGCACAAAAATCAAATTGGTTTTTATTGGTTGTGAGATTAAACCCTAAAATATTAAATTTAAATTATTATTGGTAACTTTTAATAATTATATTATAAAAACAATAAAATTTATAAACAATTTTAACAAATAAAATTCTTAATTAAACAATTTAACAATAAAAAATAAAAACACTTTATATTAAGGAAATGCCAAATTAAAATTTTTTTGTTGGCAAATTTAGGTAACTGCAATAATTAAGACGTAAGTTCGTAGTGATTAATCAGAACGGCTATATCCTTCTTACAGACTAATTTTCTCTTACTGCAGGTTTCTCACAGTGCATTGAAATTGGAATTTTTACTATAGATACTTAGGTTGTAATTCACATTAAACAAATGGTGGTAGGGGAAACCAATACTATAATAAAATTGGATTATCTGATTTGAATATCAAGAAGCTGGGGTTTAATTAGAAAGTTGACTTGATAATATCGACGTCAAACTGTCCAATTCATGATCCGGTAAGGTTATTTCCTCTACGAACTTCAACCTGCTTTAGCAAACCGAAATGGGATTGTTTTTCACACAACATGCCAGGGCCCTAATCCTAAACTGGGTACACCCTTATCTGAAAGATTTGGCTGAAAACGAAAGAAAAATGATATTTTTCAATTAAATAAATTTTTCTAAATCCATATCCAGTATTTCTGCTGTAACCCTAACAAATTTCAGTTAAGTTTAAACTTTAAACTTTGTGTACAGAAAATCCTAAACGAATTTATCAAGTTTTAGCTTTGATATTTTTTTGACTAAAATAAAAAAAATAAAAAAAAGCAATTTTAGAAAATTAATCCGTAAATATTTTTCATGTCTTGCAATAGTAAGAGAAAGTTATAATTAAGAAAATTATGGATCGGAAGTCAAAAATTTTTTGGAAGCAGTCTCAAAATTTGACAATGCCACCGTCAATATGGCCTACGGAAATTTTTTTTTTTTTTATTTTTTCCAATATACAACTTAGAGTAAACTGAACAGTTAATATCAACAGATAATTGTTTTACAAGATTATTAAAAAAATAATTAAGCGCTTAAGTTAAAAAAAAAATAGCTTAAGCTCGTAACAGGAAATTAAACTTTTATTATAATAAATAACAAAAAAATTAAACTTATAAACAGGTACATCTTTTTTTAATCTTCTCTTATAAAAATTAGGTCTGCGCATGTCCAGATTTTTTTGTTATTTTATTTTTTTAGGGGTAACGTCTGGTGTAATAAAGAGCAACTCTGGGAATGTAGGATGGCATAAAAAGATAAGGTGTGTGGGATGATACAATGGCTTAGAAATGGACTCGAGGAGGTCCATCTCGAAGCCGCCTCGTTATCGTATGTTTAAGCAGAAAACTTTTGACTGCGGATGGGGGGAAAGAATCAATTTAAGAACCATCCCAATGGGAGATAAGTTTCCCAGCATCTTCCTACTTTAATCACAAGAGGAATTATTGGAAGCAAATTAGGATCTTTATCCGATAATGTTCCTTTATGGAAGAAAAAAAATTCATTCCCACACTTCTGCCACCGATTTAGGATTCAGAAAATTGATTCCACCCTCCTACCAGGTTAATACTAAAGAACCCAGAGTTTGGGCAGAGCGCATGTCTGTAAATCTGTTTCAACATGTACAGACCTAATTTTTTTTTTTGCAGATTTTAATTTCTAATAATTAACTGTTGTCTTTGCATGTTTTAACATGCACAAAGAAAAAAAAAGAAAAAGAAAATAATTCCTTAATACTTTTTTATCCCCTCCACTATACCCTCAAAAAATTTTCAATAAATTGCATGTTTTAACATGGCAAACAAATCAAAACAAATAAAATAAATATTCTCATAAACATTATTTTCTAAAAATTAATATCACCAATTATTATATTTTTTTTTTTAATTATTAATTTATATTTTAAAAAAATTTTTTTTTTTTTTAATTTAATTGAAAAAGATGTCTCTCCTGTATATTTTTTGAGTTTACTAGATTTCTAATTGAACAGATTTTTGAAATGTGCATGATGTGATTTGCTTCGACAATTTGGGCAAAGGTAATTGCAGAAAATTCCCGTTGATAGATGGGGTGGAGCTAAAAAAGAGTGCGCACACCATCGGGGACCAGAGGCAGGTTAAGAAGACACACTGGGGGCAGCTATGAGCGGGGCACTGTAGTATGAGAGGATACCTGAAAAACATGGTAGCCTCGGTTGCTGTCTGTAGAGGTCCAGGCAGTTTCTTTAAAATTCTTCGCTCAGGCTGACGTACATATACCACGAATCAGGGACTCTCTGTAGCTGGGGGGCTTTTCTTACAGTTTCTGACCGCTTAACCTGTAAAAAGACTTCCACGGCCCCCTCGATGGAATATTGCTATGCACCTTTCCTTGTCAGATTTTCGTGTTATTTATGCCTAGAATCAAAAGCAGATCTACGCTGTGAGCGTATACACTGAATCCTGTTTTAATCTTTTGTGCCACAAGTGGCAGTATTCTACCTTTAAAAAACTTTCATAACCCTGGGTTATGCTGTAAAAAGGGTTCCAGACCCAATTAGAAGTACTAACTGAAATGCATCTCTTCAGTGGTCCAGTTTCGCTGGTGCTTTCTAAAATCAAACAATCCCCCCTCCCTCCCACTCAAAGTTCACAAAAACCCACCTCACATAGGCATAAGAATTAGCGTAAGCTGTCATAATTGAATTTGGGCGTGGATATGTGGCGTCACCATCGCCCATCCTTCGGGTGTAATCAGCTTCTGGCTCTCCAGGTTGGGGAATCCCTCACCCTGACCAATCCTATCCTGATCCTTTCCCCTTGAAGGGTTGCCTGTAAGTATCCTGGGTTACTGAACCCCTGTACTTGAGGCAATGAACAGGAATCAGTAGGTCCATCAGGCGTGCGATCAGTCACGCTAGCTCCTTAGAGCGAGAGGAGACTCGCAATATAAAGTAATCCCCAGCCATAGCTGGAAGCGCATTTGATGGGTGTGCGCGGTTCAACAAAGCCTGCTAGGTGGTCCTTCCCTAGCTTCTGAGAGTGAAGTGTGACCACTTTGTGGGATCACTTTGCGCGCTGGTTGACCTTAAATGGGTCAAGCGGGGGTGTGCCTAGGCACTTCTGCCGTGGAGAGGTATTGCTCTAACAGCCTCTCCAGGTAGTGACATCCCTCTCTTGTTAAACGGGTACGTTTATACCGTTTTCGGGTAAACCCGAAAGGGTAGGTACGGTCTATAAACTACTCCCCAGTACTGAGAGGAAAGGGGTTAACCAGGGAAGCATGTCATGATTGAATAACAGCAATGTTTTTAATTACCTGCAACCCATTCAGGGAGCGGGTATCAGATCAAAAAGAATCAAGTCGGCCTCAGACTCGAAAATGTTGAAGAAATAAGCTGGAAGATTTCAATATGGAAGTGTTCTCTTGCAAAAACCTATTTGCCAAAAATGTAACAGGAGAGAAATTCTTTGTTGTTAAACAATAAATGAGCGAATTATGAACAAAACAACAATTTAAAATGTCTCTATTATTAGAAACTTAAAATAGTACAAAATAAATTCGCTATTTCCAAAAACAAACAAAAAAAAACAAAATCAGAAAAATAAAAGAATAAATCAAACGAGAAAAAAAAACGGAAATTCTAATGTAACATTAATAATTGCGAATGGCGTGTCCTCTTCAGTTCCTCATCTTTGATACGTTGATCGATAAGATATTGTGCCGTAGACACTGCAGAATGTGTCCCAGATATGGTAACCACACGATTTCTAGTCCCAGGTGCGTAGATACCTTTCTTAGAGATCTGAATTACAGCACCTGACATTTGTTGAATTTCAATGAGCGAACGTCCACCTGGGCCCAATATGGCGCCAACAATTACCTCAGCGATCTCCATTTCAACCTAAAAAACAAAATTTGAGAAGAAAAAAAAAAAGAAAAAAAACAGTCACACGAGTTTCTCTTACACTAATTATTACAATTTAATCCAATAAATTTTCTTTAAAAATTGCAACATTGGTTAGGTTAGCCATAAACATTGTTATGGGGGGGAGGGGATTTTACTTCTATAACTGAGCCAGACCCCCAATAATACCCCTACCGACACCAATAAAGACCCCCATTTTTTTCAAAAACTGATACATTTCTATCTATGCAATAAACCATACCAAGTTTAAAGAAAATCGATGAAACCATTTTTGAGAAAATTTTATAAAAAATAACAACTTCCGGGTAACCGATATTTTTCAAATTTGGAATTCCATTACTGCTTTTAATGTGTATTAATATTATATAGGTGACAAAAACCATATATTATACTGAAGTGGAAACCATAACACTACTTTTTTAGAGGAAACACTACTTTTTTATATTATTTAGAGGGAACCATAACACTACCCCCCCCCTGAAACCACCCAAAAAAAAATTTCTCCCGGGGAAAATGTTTTAAACAAAAATGATAAGTATTTATGTGTGTAGATAGTATATGATGTTAAAGAAAAATGGTTGGAACTGTTTTCCGAGAAAATCACGAATAACTGGAAAAAAAAAAAAATAGTAAAGTCGCCCTTCTGGTCGCACTTTTACGATCTGAACAGACTTTGAAACATGTATTTCCGGTTTGATAAAAAATCAATTGCGAAAATTTGCAACCTTTCTTACAGCAATAAAAAAAATAATCAGTGATTTCGCATTTCCGGTTTACGGACATTGACCGAAACGTTCGTGCCCAGAACCCATAGAAAATCCCTAAACGAAATATCAAGCTATTATGCTTTCTATGATTTTAAGTGATTATACACACACTCGCCCAGTTATTTTGTTTTGGGCGATTAATAGTTCAACATTTTTAGAGTAAATTGGGCACTTTGTACATTACGCTTGTGGTATTAAACCAATTAAATAAATCAAAAATGTTTACGCAATTTGTGTTCATTTATTAGCAATCTGTTTATTTTTATTCAGTTCGAATTGATTTTTATTTGCTTTAACTTCGCTTTAGCTTGTCCCTTGACTAAGGAAATTAAAAAATTAAAAATTTGAATTTCAAAATGTCCCTTAGTGTCGAGGATGACGCACCGTGCTGTGCTGTTGCACTTATTGGTGACAGCCGCACTATTTGATATGCAGCCATTGCTATTGGTGTTCCCTACCAAACTCTGCGAGATGCAGTGCAGCGTTACAGAGAAACAGGCTCATACACAGGAAGGAAGGTCTATAGGTGTTCAGAGGGCGTCCAAGGGCCTCTGAACTTGCGGGACTTTTTTTTTTTTTTTTGACACTGGCAGTTTGGACCAAATCGTTCAATTTTCTGAGAGAACTTCGACAGAGATTTTTGTCGCCCCACAAGAGGGGGCCAGAACAAACCGGGGGTGGGGAGCACCGAATTTCTCGGGCTTTAGTTTGCTCGGCAATACATCAATTGGTGTATCGAGCAGTGGGGGCAAGTGTATTGTTTACTGACGAGTCCCCATTATGCCTTAAGGGTTCCAGAACGGCGGCCGTGGAAGAGTGTAAAGGAGACTGAGGTGAGAGGTTTGCGAAATGCAATTTTGTTCTTACTAGGCCTTTCCAACAAGGCTCTCTGATGGTTTGGACGGATATATTTTATATACATGCTGACTGGGAAAGGTATAAGACTCTCCTTCTACGCAGTATTGCTCCCATACATGTACAAGAGGATCCCAAATGCTGGTGTTGCATGGCGGTCCGGAGCCTGACTGAGGCAAATAGCACGGCGTGCGTGGGAGGCTAAGAAATACCACTAGTCGTACGCACCGTTTTCTTGGATGGACACGGGAGCTGACAGCAGCCAAAAAAGAAGTAGCCAGGAAGCGAAGACCGTAGCAACGGCAGGAATCCCGTCAAAGATATTTAGATGAGTATCGGGGTGCCCGAAGGCAGTATAGAAAGATGGTGTTGCAGGCCAAGACCTCAAGCTGGCGGGAGTTTGTGGAGTCAGAATGCAATAGAGATCCATGGGGTGTGGTATACAAGGTGCAGTCAAGTAAGATAAAGGCAGACCTGATACTAGCCAGTTTAAATATAGACGGAATATCGGGTGCTGGGTCCTGGAAAGAATCAACTCAGCTCTTTATTGAAAGTACTCCTCCCGGAGGATAACCCTCTGGATGACACTCATTTGCAAAGAAGTCGTCGCGAAGCAGCCTATGGAGTCACCGGCTCTGGATGAGTCCATTACTGAGTTTGATATAAATGATATTAAGTTCGTTATTGGCGAAATTAAGAATAAGAAGGCACCAGGGATGGATCTGATTAATGGAGATATTATCCGGAAAAATGAGGACGTTCTAAGCCAGTATCTGCTTGACCTTCTCAATGGATGCCAGAGACTGGGATATTTTCCCAGTCAATGGAAAACAGGGCTTGTCAAAGTATTGTATAAAGGTGGAAACAAGCCCATCGATGATGCAAAGTCCTATCGATTGATACAACTCCTGCCCGTTTTTGGGAAACTGTTGGACAAACTGATTATAATGAGATTGGAAAGCTTCATCAGTTTCAGTTCCAGTCAGTATGGTTTTGTATCGGGAAGATCGACGAGAGATGCGATATCGAAAATCCTAGATTTGGTGCGTGGCCGTGGGCACAAATATATCCTCACAGTTTTCCTGCTATGGTGCCTTCGATGTCTGGTGGTCGACAGTGTTGGAGTCACTCAGAAGAAGAGATTGTCCATCAAATCTTCGTTTGTCTTTAAACTAATTATTTGAACTACATATATAAAGAGCTACAATTCCGAGTATAAAGTCATTTAAAACCCTGGAGGAAACCCCGGTACATATCCTTTGTGAGTGTGCCGGCCTTATAAGGACAAGGTTTCTTCAACTGGGGGACAAGCAATCCCGAAACTTTATGACGGAACCATAAGCAACTTTGCTAGGCCTGATTAGGTGAACGAAGCGGAAGGTGTGCTATACAATCTTAGGGGATCCACAATAGACCTCTTAATGCATGTCATAGTCGAATGAGGCTTGCCCCTCCCTGTCGGTCAATATCACAGTTTGAGTACCTGAGCGTGCTGCTGGATTGGAAGCTTTCTATTAAGCCCCATATCCAGTGGGTTGCCTCCAGATATCTCAACTTGAACCAGGGAATAAAAAGAGTAGCCTGTGGTGAGTGGGGGTTGAAGACTGGTGTGGCCTTAACCATTTAAAGGGGCGTAATAGAGAATGTCGCAGTGTATGCAGCTGCCTGTTGGGCCGATAAGCTTGACATGCAGTCGTACATCGGCACTCTGTTGCGAATGCAAAGAGCCATTTTGTGTTCAGTAACAAGGGCCTATGCGACATCATTCACGGCCTCCTTACCGGTGGTCGCTGGTGTGTGGCCGCTTGATCTCCTTGTAGAGATGAGAGCTCTTACCCATAAGTATAAAAAAGGGGTAATGATTATCCTTGATGTGGGGAACTGCCCAGACAGACGCCTCCAGCTCTTGTAAAGAAAAAGATCCGAGAGTACGAGATTGGGAAGTGGCAAGGACGCTGGGATGAAGCAGGGACAGGGAGAATCGCATACTAGTCCTTCCCTAATTTGCATCACAGACTGTCGATTCGATGGCTGGAGATATCCCAAACCGTAACGCAATATTTTACGGGCCATGGGAAGTTCAATTCTAAGCTCCATGAGCTGGGATTGAAAGATTCCCCGAATTGCGAATCCGATGAATGGGATACAGTGCATCACGTTCTCTTCCGGTGTCCTCTTCTCGACGAGGCAAGAATCCATATGGAATTCAAGCTGATAAGGAGGGGAGAGAACTTGCCGGGAGATTGTAAAGAGTTAGTGAGAAGTGCTGATAATTTTAAAGACTCCGTTGAGTTTGCTCGAGAAGTAGCAATAATGCGCCGGACTAGACGGATATGAAGAGGTCCGCCTC